>VZRZ01008635.1:281832-351634 GCA_013398175.1 Climacteris rufus
CGCCCCGGCTGCCCCCCGGAGGGGACATTGGCGGCCGGCAGCCCAGCGGCACCCTGCTGAAGGTCCCTGCCGTGGACACCACCATCACCAAGAGCACCCCCGCCCTGCAGCAGATCTGTGAGGAGGAAGAGGAGGATGATGATGAGGAGGAGAGGCCCAGCACCATGGAGAGGAAGAGCAGCTCGCTGAACCAGGAGCAGATGCGAGCCTTCCTGCGCGCCCACCGCCCGCCTGGCCGCGGGGAGGTCTGGGGGCCAGGGGTTGAGCTGGGGGGCCGGGGTGGGCGCCTGGGAGCAGCCTGGGCTGGGAAGGGAGTGAGTGGGGGCCAGGGTCCCCCAGCACTGCGGGGGAATAGAGCTGAGCCCCCAAGAAGGGAGGAGGACACAGAGCCTGGGGGCTCCTCAACAGAGTCCTCTAAGGAAAGGGGAGCTGTCCTGTCACCCCAGAGCAGCTCTGCTGGAGTTTCCCAGGTGCTGGGAGCAGAGACAACCCCTGCCACCCTCCCAAGCCCCACAGACCTGTCCCAAGGGCAGGGGGAACAGACCAGCCCAGCCCAGCAGTCGGTGGAGAGCTCAGGCACCGAAGGGGGTGCGGAGAGTCTGATCAAGCTGGACCCAGGCAAGAGCAAGGGGGGCAGCCTGCGGGACAGGCTCCTGCAGTTCCCGCTCTGTGAGAAAGCCTTGGCCTTCAAACTCCGGCCAGGCTCCAAGGAGAGCCTCCTCTCGCTGGGGCAGTTCAACTGCTGCCATGTCATTTAAGGCCCTGGGGTGAGGGACTGGCCCCGCTGTGGGGTCTGGGAGGGCGCCCGCTCCCCTGCCTTTGGTCTGATGGTGGCCGTGGGGCTGGCGGGGCACAGTGCCCTGCTTTGTCACCCTGCCAGCACCCACCCCTGGCACCTGCTGTGACAGACCCCTCCGGGACAAGCCTGCCCAGGGTGAAGCAGACTGGGGTCCATCCCTGCACAGGCCAGTGCGTCCCCAAACCCCCGGGACAGCTCCATGACCCTGCCAGAATGGGATGGACCATGACACTTTTTTAACTACTAGAAATAATTTTTTTAAATAGTCTATTTTAATGTAATTAAATAGAGATTGCTATATCCCCCCCGGTGCCCCAGCCCCACAGTGTGCATGGCCCCGGGGCTGGGCTGTCCTGCCTGCAGCCCCCCCGCCGGCCCCGGNATAACCCCCCCGGTGCCCCCGGCCCCACAGTGTGCAGGGCCCGGGGCTGGGCTGTCCTGCCTGCAGCCCCCCCGCCGGCCCCGGCCGGGGCCAGGCACAGCCCGGCCCGTGACCCCAGGCTGTCCCCTAGGCCCTCCCTGCAAATAAGCTTCCTATTTATTATCTCTTTGTTTTCTTGCTGGCAAGAAATGAATGACGACGGAGGCGTGGGCCGGAGCTCGGCCTGAGCCGTGGCGCGTGCGCGTGGAAGGATCGGAGCCGCTGGGAAGCAAAGTTTGTCAGGACAATAAAATAAGCTCGTGGGTTGATGCGGGTGCAGCGCTGTTGCAAACACATCACTGTGCCCCAGTCCCCAGGGGTATGGCTTCCCTGGCACCAGGAAAGGCTTCCTGGGAGCATCTGTCTGAGCTGGGGTGGGCAGGGGCCCAAAATGGAGCTCAGGAAAAAGGAGAGGGGAGTAAGGACAGGGATGAGGAACACCCAAAAGTGAGGGAAGGCCTGGGCATGCCAGAAGGCAGGGGGAGGGTGCTGCACACTGCCAGGAGGGTCAACCACACTCAGCCTCAGAGTGTCCCCAAAAGCTTTCCCCACTCTCAGCTTGGAGCCACCCCTGAGCCCCCAGTTCCAAACTCAGCCTAGACTTCCTTCCCTCCAGCTCTGCTGTGCCTTTCCCTCTTCCATCCATCGTATTTCTGCCTCCTTTCATGTGTACCCCAAAATAACAGCCTTGTCTGTCCCCATCATCCCACATGGGATCTCTCTGCAGTACTGGGTGGCTGGAGGAAGGGAGTGGGGCTGTGTGGGTGTCAGATGGGATGGAACTGTCTCTGAAGAGCTTTGGGCATTGGTGGTGGGAAAAGAAGCAAGGGGGGTGTCTGGGGAGCCTGCAGCCCCCACAGGGCCCCAGCAGCAGGAGGAGATACTGTTTCTGCCCACAGGCTCCCCTTTCTTGATCCTAAAGGATAAAGCCACTGCCTGAACAGGGGCTTGAACCCTGGACCCTCAGATTAAAAGTCTGATGCTCTCCCAACTGAGCTATCCAGGCTCACATGTGGGAATTTTGGGGGCACGTTCATGGCAGGCAGTGGGGACCCCACTTTGCTGCAGCATTAGAGGGACAATGTGGGGACCCACTTTAACACCTCCCACCTCACCCCAGCTGAACACCCGGCTCTTGGGAATCCCACTGGGCGCTGATCGGGCACAGGGATGCACCAGGGGAAGATGCCGGTGCCGTGGGGATGCGCAGGCAGGGAGGGGAGCAGGATGCTGCGGGAGCGGCTGCAAAACCTCCGCTGCTCCCGGAGGGAGGCGGGAGGGTCCTGCCGGGGGACAGGAGCAGCAGCGGCGGCTGTGGCCGCACAGGGTCCCCGCTCCGCGCTGTGGGGTCCCGGCCCGTGGNCCCCGCCGGTGGCTGTGGCTGTGGCCGCACAGGGTCCCCGCTCTGCGCTGGGGGGTCCCCGCTCTGCGCTGCGGCTGCAGCAACCTCGGTTCGAATCCGAGTCCCTGCAGGACTTTTGCAGGAGCCGGGTTAAGGCGGGAGGGAGGCGGCTGCGGGGGTTGGGTTAAGACACAGAGCCCTCGGTGGGCACCTAAAGGCCACCCCACGTATTCTCCTGCCTTTCCTCCCCGGTCAGCAGAAAGGAAACCCTCTACCCCATAGCGAACTCACCCCGCCAGCCCAGCCCAGCTCGGAAGGGGCTGGAGAAGATTAAAGCCGACCCCAAATGCAGATGGGGTGGGGGAGCCCCAGGGACAGCCCGCAGAGAGCCCCGTGGGGCCTCTTCAAACACCTCGTGCGCACTAATTGGCTTCATTAGAGCAGCCAGTGATGGCATCGGCCCCCCTTCTGCTGGGGCTGGGGACAGGACTAATGAGCCGGGAAACAGCGGCCTCGGGACGGCCTTGGAGGGGAGATCAGAGCCCGCACGTACGGCGGGGGGGTGTGCGTGGTGTCGACTGAACAAGAGCACAGGCTTAATTATCCTGATTAATTAGAGCTCGCTACTTTTAACCCATATCTGGAGCTGTGACCCCACCGCTGCGCGCCCTCACGGCAGCCACGGAGGCACCGCAGCCCCCCGAGGTGCACCAGCCCCGGGGTGGGGAACACCTGGGCACTGAGGGAAAACCCCGGAGTGGGATGGAGACGGGTGGGTACAGGCAGAGGCCTGATGAGCCCCCCAGAGAGCCCCTGAAACGCCTCCAGACCCCTCAGAGAGACCCCGAAAGGTCCTCAGACCCCGCAGGAAGACACGTGATGGCCCCATGACTCCACAGTGAAGCACCGTAAGAACCCCGGACCCTTCAGGAGGTGCTCGGAGGCTGGACCCTACAGAGAGGTGCTGTGAGACCCCCGCACGGAGGCCGCTCGTGGACGCGTTTCCACCGCTGCTCCTCCCCGTCCTTTTTGTCCCTTTGTGGCCGCCGTCAGTCCGACCGGGGGGGCGGAACCCCCACCCGGAAGCGCCCGGCCAGGACCACGTGGTGCGGCCCCACGTGTTGGCAGCGTCATGGCGTCGGCGCCCAAGAGATTCAAGGTACGGGGGGCGCAGGGGCTCTCGGGGGACTGAGGAGACTGCGGCCCTTGGGATGGCGGTGCTGAAGTGATCCGGGATCGGCCTGGCGGCTCCATCCCCTTCACCCTGTGTTTCCGTCCACAGGCTGCGGCCGGGAGCGGAGACCAGGGGAAGGACAGCGCCGACCCCCTCTCCAGGTTCCTGGCGTGGTGCGAGCGGGCCGGGGTGGAGCTGAGCCCCAAGGTGAGGCACCGCGGGCCGGGCCGGGCGTTCCCGAAGCCCCCAGGGCCGCGCTGGTCTCTCCGCTCCGCCCCTCACCGCTCCCCTCTGGCCTCAGGTCCGCCTGAGCAGGGAGGGCGCGGTGGCGGGGTACGGGATGTTGGCCGCCGAGGAGCTGGAGGCGGGAGAGGTGCTGTTCACCATCCCTCGCACGGCGCTGCTGTCCCAGCACACCACCTCCATCCACGCCCTCTTGCAGGAAGGTGAGTGCAAGCTTCTTGTGTCAGTCGAGTCTGCTTTACCGTTTAAAGGAATAAATGAGTCTGTGGTAAAGTCCAGGGAACGTTCCTGATTTGCGCAGGATGCTGTAGGGCTGTTAGATACCAGGAGGGCTGGGCACCCTCGCTTCCCTAAGGGAGCCAGGAGCTGTGCTGGCAGGGAGAAAAGCCCATTAGTGCATCATCACCAACTTCTAAGTGACAGCCACCCATACTGCGGTGCTTTCCTTGAGGCACTGCTAGGAACAAGAACAGTTCCTTGGTTTCTGAAGGCACCCAGAGCCTCAGGCTGAGGATGGCAAGGCAGTGGGGCCTGGGAGAGCTCCTCTATAGCTCCAGAGCAGAAGCTTCTGGTCATGGTTCAGCTCAGGACAAACCCAAGACAAACCCAAGTAAAAGCAGAACTCTTGCCTCCAGGCTGAAGACACTGAGGCTTGTCATATCAGGTTGTGGTTCTTGGAGGAAAAAACCCTCAGAACAACTTAGGTTTTCTCCTTCATGTCTGGTTCTGTAGCCCAGGAGTCCCTGCAGAGCCAGTCTGGCTGGGTCCCTCTCCTGCTGGCCCTGCTACACGAGTACACAGCCAGCAGCTCCCCCTGGCAGCCGTATTTCTCCCTCTGGCAGGACTTCCGGAGCCTGGATCACCCCATGTTCTGGTAAGGTGAAAGCAAGGGGGGCTGGGGGAGGCCCAGTTTTACAGCTGCAGGCAGGCACAGGCCAGGGGCTGCTGAGCAGAGTCCTGGGGAGGGATGTGGTCCTGCTGGGTGACCCCAACCCTCTGTTCCAGCCCTCTGCTCTCACTGGCAGCAGCCTGAGGGGCCCTCTTGGAGTTGTGCTACAGGCTTAGCTAGAGAACAAGGACTTGGGAGAGCACAGGGAAGCTGAGATTTTTAAGGAGGGAGTTTGTAGACTCTTGGGCCTAGCACAGATGGAGAAGAACCTGCTGTTGTTTCTTGCACCAGGCCTGAAGAAGAGCGAACAAGGCTCCTGCAGGGCACAGGCATCCCAGAAGCTGTGGACAAGGATCTAGCTAACATCCACCTGGAGTACAACTCCATCATCCTGCCTTTCATGGAGTCCCACCCCAACATCTTTGACCCCAAACTGCACACACTGGAGTTGTATAAGGAGCTGGTGGCATTTGTCATGGCCTACAGGTGAGAAGTGAGGGCTTTGCTCCAGCAAGGTGCATGGACATGGGAGTAGGATCACAGGAAAGATTACAGACTGTGTTACTTAAAGGTTGCAGTTGCACAAGAATTTAAGTATAAAGTGAAGTTTGCCCTGTGCTGCTGTCTGTAGCACTGGCTCGTCTTCATCTCCCTTGTCTTAGCTTTCAGGAACCTTTGGAGGAGGAAGATGAAGATGAGAAGGGGCCCAATCCTCCCATGATGGTGCCTGTAGCAGATATTTTGAATCATGTGGCCAACCACAATGCGAACCTGGAATACTCTCCTGTGAGTGCAAAGCTGCTGTGCCAGACATGGTCAGAGCCTCATTCCCTTTTATTTTTTTTGTGGGACCTTTGGGAATGGGAGCAGAGCAAGGGGGGGTCTCAGGCCAGGGCAACAAGTCTGGCCTGGATCTTGTTAATTAATAGGGAGACCTGCTGGGTGCTTGATGTTCATTGGGAGGAGCTCAGGGTCATCAGAGCCTCTCCGACACCCTGTGCTGGAGCAGCACAGCTCAGATCTCTCCTCCCCCTGCTTGCAGCAATGTTTGAGAATGGTTACAACACAGCCCGTGGGGAAAGGACAGGAGATCTTCAACACCTATGGGCAGATGGCCAACTGGCAGCTGCTGCACATGTACGGCTTCGCAGAGCCCTACCCCGGCAACAGCCACGACACGGCCGACATCCAGATGGTGACGCTGCGCCGGGCGGCGCTGCAGCGTGAGTGGCACCCGCAGCCCCCGGACACTGACGGGGCAGGGAGCTCCCTGAAGCAGGGATGTCATGAAGCAGGGATCAAGGACGGCATGAAAAATAAGCCTGGCCCACAGCATTTCAGGGGGTGGGGCCACGCCTTGGTTTTCTGCCTCCTCTTTCCCCTTCTCCGTTCACCGTCCCCCTGCGCTGCCGTCTTCACACAGGTGCCAAAAGTGAAGCACAGCAGCAGCTGGTGGCAGAGCAGTGGGACTTCTTGTGCCAGCTGGAGATGGTGGGGGAGGAAGGCGCCTTTGTGCTTGGCTGGGATGAGGTGCTGACAGAGGAGGAGCTGTCTGTGACCCTGAAGGTAAGAATGGCCAGGTGGGGAAAGAGCTACACAAGGAGAGCAGAGTGCAGGTGGGCAAAGCAGCAATGCAGAATGGTGCAGTGGAGGGGACAAGCACAGGAAGAGAGTTTGGCACCAACACTCCTTTGTGAACAGAGGTGGGGGGGTGGCTGCCCAGCTTCCAGGTGCTGTTAAGTCATCTTCCTCTCCTGAACTGGTCACCCTTGTGTACTCACATTCTTGTCTTGAATGGCTCTGTGGCCACTGCTGTTCTAGAGAGCTGTCACAACTTTGCAGGTGACAGATGAGATGTCTTCCAAGACTGCTACCAACACCCAGGTTTGCTGTATTACTGTTCTAACCCACAAACTATTTGCAATTAGGTATCTCAGCCAGGTTTAGTTTCTTAACATTTAATGCAGCTGAGGGATAACTCACCTGCTTCCTGTGGGTCTTCCACAGAGGAGAAAGCCTGCTGTACTCACACTGCCAGTGACTTGTCCCTTTGTGTCATTACAGGTGCTGTGCATGTCAGAAGAAGAATTCAAGGAGTACAAGGAACAAGATGGCTGGGAAGACGACAGTGAGGAAGAGGAAAACTCTACCCTCTCCAACGAGTTGGAAAGTCTCTCCAGACTTAAAACCCCTTGCAAGAAGCTCCTTTATGACAGTGTGCTGCTGACCCTGGGGTCCTACAGGGCTGACCTGAAAGCAGAGCAGGACTTGCTAAATAACAAAGAAGCTTTTGAGAAACTGAGTCGAAGGGAGCAGCAAGCTCTGCACGTGCGCTATGGCCAGAAAAGGATCTTGCATCAGCTGCTGGAGCTGGTACAATAGAAACCTTGGTGCCCCTGGACAGGACCTGCCTGGCACTGATCCCGAGGGGAAGGTCAGCCTCTGGCCATCTCTTCTGCAGCAGACAGGACAGGTGCCAAGATTGACTCTGGGCCCCCCTGTCCCTCATACTGCACTTGGATTTTTAGCTACCTCTACATGAAGAAGTATCTCCACAGCACAGGGATGGTTTTGAGTGGCCTTATTGTACAATGAGAGCTCTGGAGCACAAACATCACCTTTTTCCAGAGGCCTTAAAAAAGCCCAGAGCTCCTAATGGCTGTTTTAGGAAGGCAGACAAACTCCGGGAGCAGTGAGTTCCCTCATTCAGCATCAGAAATCTAAGGCAAGAGCTGCTGCTGGTCCAGATTAAGAGGGCAGAAATCCAGCTGGTAGCTCTTACCTTACAGAGGTTCAGAGTAAGTATCTGGCAGGTAGAGCTGCTGACAACACTAAACCCTTCACCCATGCTTAGTTTATGGGGAGCACTTTCAACAGTGCAAGCCCATCTAGCTGGTCTTCATGTAGGCTCAGTATGGTAAATAGTTCCCTTTACTTCCACAGAAGGTGTTTCTGTGTGGGCTTGAGACTGCCCTGGAGGAGCACTGTCACAGTTCTGCAGCTGCTGCAAGCTAAGCATTTGATACACACCCTCTGGTTGATGCAGTTCTTAAACACAGGCATTACTCTGCATCATGTTTAGCTATATTAACATTTTTCCCTTAGTTTTTGCATGACAAAGTGATGGTTTGCAGGCCAAACTCTATTTAATAATAATGAGTTTTCTTAGCCACTGCTCTACTTCAACAGGGTGTGAAGCCCCATCTAAGAGTTCCATCTGCAGTTGGAAGTACTGCAGCCAAGCAAAACTCACACTGCACTCATGCAGATAAAGCTCAGCTACAGCCCTGCCTGCAGTGCTGGGGGACAGGATGGTCTGACAGTACTGAGGGGAGCTGCTTCTGGTGACTCAGCTGGGACAAGGGTGAATCTGACTACAGGACCTCACACAGATGGCTGCTGATGTCCCTCACAGAGACATTGTTACAATTTGCATTTTGGCATCCTGCATCTCTCTGAATAAATCATATCAGAAAACCATTTGGTATCTTGGTATTTTGGTTACAATTTGGATCTATGCTTCAAATTTGGGGTTTTTAGATAATGCACAAACTCTGCCATGACCAAAGTGTACGAGGTTTGAACCCTGTTTTTAAAACCAGACTTTGTTACAACCACTGTTTGTAACTGTTTGCCTCATGGGCTTTGGAATTTTCCACCTCACTGGAAGATGGAATTGTGACAACTTCACCTTTAGGCTGTATTTTAGGACCCTGGGGGAAGTCTGGAGTGGATTCCTTACTAGAAAAAAGTTGATTATATGATGGCCTTTATTCAAGGATCAGGGAAAATGGTCTCAGAATGGATCCTGCAATTAATGTTATTTTGTTGCCAGGAAGAAAAATGGGGCAAAGTAGCAGACGTTGATTTGTTCTTTGCACTGCAGAGTAATTATAAGGCTTGGAAGGAATGTGGATTGATGACAGCAGACACTACTGTTTTAGCATTAGAGAAGGAAAAAGGAAGTGTAATGAAGAGAATGAGGTGGAGAAAAGAAAGGGGAAAGAGATCAGAAAATGGATGATAAATCTGGTTGATGGCTGTGACAGTTTAAGGGGAAGAGGTAATGTAAGGGAATCAGATTTTGACTGGTAAATTCCCATCTAGTAGGAAAAGATCAACGTGCTTATTGTAAGCAGAAAGGGCACTGGCAACAAATGTCCACAGAATCCAGGACACAGGATGAGACTGGAGGCTCCACCAGTAGGAAGACTGCTTCACTCCATCAGGATTGAGACTGACAGGGACCAGGGAGCTCCAAAGAATCCCCAACAGAACTGGTCACAGCAAAGTTGGGGAATTAAAAGGCAGCATTTCTGTGAGATACAGGAGCAACTTAGATATAAAGGAGTCTTGAGTAAACAAAGCACATCTACAGTTGGAGCCACAAGGAATAAGGAAATAAGGCCATTCTTCCAGCCACTCAAAACTGGAATTGGAAAAAAAGTTTTAATTCATAAATTTCTGTACATACCCAAATGCCCAAAGAAAGCCATTATTAGGAAGAGAATTAAGTAAATTAAAAGCACAAAGGACAGATCCAGGTACACATACCAGAACAAAAAACCCAGGGGGCTCAAGTGTTAATGTTACAGGATCAAAAGGACCCAGAGGAAAAGATATGTGAAGAAATACCCAAAAAAATGGAAACTGTGGTGACTCCTCTCATGTCTCATGACTGGCACTCTGGCAAGATGCAACACTGGTAACAATCCAATTAAAGCCAGGCACCAGACTGGTCAGAGGAAAACAATACCCTACTAAACTGGAAGCTAGAACATGAAGCCAAACATTGAAAGATTTATTAGCTTTGGGTTGCGTCAGGAATGCCAGTCAGGAATGCCAGAAATACCCCAGTTCCAGCAGTTAAGAAACCACACTCAGACAAGTATCATCTAGTCCAAGATTTAGGAGCCATAAATGAAATAGTTAAAGATATGCATCAACCATGTGGAAAGACAGTGATCAATAGTTTAGGGCATTAGACTTGAAGGATACTTTCTTTTGTATCCTCCTGGACACCAAAGTCAGGAGCTGTTTGCATTTGAATGGCAGAATCCTCAAACAGGGCGCTGTCAATTATGCTGGACTGTTCTACCACAAGGATTTAAGAAGAGCCCTACAGTTTCTGGAAAACAATGTAAAACTGTGTGTCCTTGGGACTGGAATGGGAGGCACTGTGAGAAGGAGAGTGAAGTGTCCACAGATGCAGCCTCAGCCTCCCCAAGGACAAACCAAAACAGGAATACAGCAGGAAGTTATTGGCAAACAGATTGCTCTGAACTACCACAGCAAAACTGGTATTGATACTTACTGGTACCAGCAGATAATTTTCTGGGTGGCCTGAAGCTTTTCCCTGTTGAACCAACCAGGCTAAACAGGTAGGCAAGGCACTGTTGACAGAGATCATTCCTAGAAACAGGATGCCTGTGGCATCAAAGGGGCCTGGGGATGTTGCCTCTGGCACTGCTGAGGGTGGGAGTAACACTGAGATCCAGGGATAAGCTCAGTCCTTTTGAAATCTCTATGGGAGACCTTATCAGATGGGCTCTTACAAACCACATTCTGTGAGTATCCTTGGCAAAGAACTGACTTGGGCAATTATACTATCTCTCCAGGCAAAGTTTTGTCTTCTGTCAAAAGGCACCTTTGATGCAGAAATCTGATTGGATTGGACCTTCCTGTTTGTGACCCACCAAAGGAATGCTGGAAAGGAGCCTACCAGCTTCTTCTCCCAACATTTGTGGCTGCAAAACTCCAGGCAGTAGAACCATGGAACCACCACTGACAACTGAAGAAAGCTACAGGACCAGGTAAGTGAGAAGACACCCCTCTGGACCTTAGGGACTAAAAAATTTAAAAAGTAACTTCATGGACTGTACCTGGGCAGAAAGCCTGTTTTACATAGAACCTGAATGCCCTCAAGGGATAGTAGCATTTCTAACTGCAGTTGTTATTTTACACAAACACAACTGCATGGAACAGCATTGCAGAGACAGTGCCAGATGTCCAACTTGGTACAATTTTACATTGGTTAAGGCCCTTACTTGGCATGTTTGCCTGAATTGCCCTAACCTTTCTGAATATGAAAGTTACATAGGTAATCCTTTTATTCTTTCTTGTCAAGTCAAATATTGTAACGAGAAACCAACTGTACAATGGTTTAAGGAAGATGGAAGAGAATTTAAATTATTAATTAATGTTACAAGTAGGTGAGAATCTGACAATATATACTCTCTAGAATTTTCTTTGATGCATAAGGAGGATAAAGGTAAATACCACTGCTGAGCCATAGGAGATGAGGCAGGAGCAGAAGGCCCTTGGATGAAAGTAAAGGAAGAAGGAAAACCCTTAACAGCTCCCAAAGACTCTCAAGTCTGGGAAATCAATCCCTATGCAATCAAGGAGGTAGGGAAACAAAAAAAATACTATGTAATACTGACTATACTTAAAACTAAAGTCTGTGATATTCATCCTATTATTACACTAGGCATGGTCAATAATGGAACCAAAATGGATCCAATACAGCACAGAGTATGGGCCCATAAAAAAAGAAACAGATGATAAAACAGATGTCAGCACCTGTACAGAACAAGGGTTCTGAGAATTAAATCACAATCTAATTTTTGTGTTTGTAAATCTACCTTGATCAGAGGCTGTGATTTTGACTTACTATCCCCAGGAAGTTCCATCTAACTAATAAAAACAAATTATAACTTAATTTCAAGTACACAACCTCCTCCTATGGTATGAGCCTTACACTAGTGAAGAAATTGCTACAACTTAAAGATTTGCAAAGGCTGTTAAAAGAAGCTAAAGAGAGTAGTAGAAAAACTTTGATTACTGTCCATCATGACCCCAAAGAAATCCATCAGGTAATGGAAAGTGTAAAGAAAGATGGAAATCACCACTGGTGGGATATTTTATTCAGATGGTCTCCAACAGCACCAGGAATTTTTAATAAAATGCTACATCCCATTATTATCTTGTTAATATTAGCCTGTTTTTTATTTTATTGCTAGGATTGTATATGAAAATATGGAGAATAATGGGCTACCTCCAAGACTTAAATATAACTGGGAACAATAGTAGCCAAAAGAATGTGGAAGTTTTTTAATAAAATATTTCAAAAACTTCCCAAGGGAGGAATTGATGTTTTTAAGCAGAATTCTCTGTCCCTTCCTTTGATGGCTGTTGCAGATGAAAGCTGATGGTATCATTTTCATCTTTAATTCCTCTTTTGAATACAAATAGATGTTATCAGGTGTGTTAAACAGAAGTTGCTTAATGCTTATGGAAAGCTTTTGTATTTTATGTCCTGCTTGGTGATTGTTTAAGAAGGTGCTAGAGCTGCAGATCACATCTTACCTGGCACTCAGCCTTGAGTTCTGCATGTCCTGAGCTGAACTTGGCTTGAAATTGGGTAGAAGGCACCTCCCCAAACAACCACCAGACACCTCTGCAGGGGCCCAGGCAGGCACAGTACCAAGTGTTGCATGGGGCTGCACAAGCTAAATGACTCTGCATCAGGTAAGTATTAACTATGGATGAGAGAGAGGTGGGTTTATGTAAACTTCAGTGTATAAATTTTCTTGGTTTTTTACTTCTTGGTGCGCTTGATTTGTGGAAAACCTTCCACCTTGCACCCTGTACAGAAGGGGCAATGTGTCATTTCTAAACCTGACTGTGTTCAGGTTCCTAAATTTTGGCAACAAAGAGAGGATATGAAATGCAGTGGATTCCATCCTACCAGCCCAATTTGTGTTACTGGGATCTTGGCTGAGTCTTGTCCACCTTCCAGCCTCTCTTTACACCAGCCTAGCAGCTCTTAAAACCTGAAGGGAACCAGCCATGCACAGCAGCAGTACAGAACCAGAGACACCTTTGAGCCATTAGGAAAAGGCAGTAAGCTCTGCAGATGGTTTGCTAAAGTTAAATGCAAGAAAAAAATCCCATGGTACATGGATAAAGAAAAACTGGTTGCTGGTAATTCTCTGTATCCAAACCCAACAGCAGAAGGAGTAAACTGGAGTTGCAACAGCAAAACTAAAAAATTCCAACTTCAAAAGGCTCAGTTTCAGCACAACTGCTGACCTGCCAAAGAAATGCCACAGAATTGGAGGACCTGGCCACAATCTACTCCTTGGCACAGAGGTGACTGACAAACAGTGCCTACAACAGAAAGAGGTAGAGAATTCCCTGTGAGCTGCCATCACAGCTGGCTCAGTGGTCCCTCAGAGCTGGTTGCTGCTACATTCAGCAAACACAAAGCCGGGTACAGAATCCCTTAAACCTGAGCAGGAAATCCTGACCTCTCTGCTCACACCACAGCAGTCAACAAGCTTTAACAAATTAGTAATGTTATGTAAAAAGAAAGCAGTGAAGCTCTGTTTCCAGCATCTGCTGGGTTAAAGGAACTTTCAGTCTTAGCAACACTGAAGGTGCCTACCCTTCCCACAGCTAACCACAAGCTTGGGCAGATCCCAGCTGCAGGCAGGATCACAGCAGGATGGAAGGCACTAGAAATGAAGCTGATGGGCTGTCCACACTCTGTATCCCTCCACTGCAGTCTCCTGAGACAAACTCTGCTCATGAACTTGCAACTAAGCCATTTCTACTTCCACACAACTGTCCTTTCTTTTGCACTTCAAAGCAAAGCCCTGTCTCATCTTTACATCTCCTCAGTGACCTCATGCTAGACAACAAACCCAGTTGCTTTCAACAGCAAGTGCCCAAAACACACTGGAAAACTGCAGATTTGGGATGGGTGAAACAGGCTTTGAAAGACACCAAGTGGCCAGGATAGAACTGGAGAGAATAAGCACAGTGGCACGTGCTGCATGTCATGACTTTAATGTGTAACTACAGTATGCATACATACAAGAGTGGGAGAACTAAAGCCCAAGAACTAGAAAGGCTACAAAATACAACACGTGGACCAATACTTTACAAAACATTGAAAATCCTTACAAAATGGGCTGTATTGGTCCTTTGGGTTTTTCGTTTTGCTTAATTTTTTTCTTTTTTTTTTTTAATTTTTTTTTACAAACTTATACTGTGTGGTCACAGGGAAGGGTGGGAAAAGGTCTAGATTTAGCCCCTCATCTTCCAAAATTTACAACTGTCAAAAAAAAAAAAGCTATAGGCCTGGTCTCTGGTTTATTTACTGAAAACAGCTGACCCTCACCCAAAGGGCCTGTTTCTTCTCCAACAAAAAGGAGGCATTCTCTGACTGCCACTCCACTTGCTGTCTATCAGCATTTGATGAGGGTGAGGGGAAAGCAACACTGAACCTGAACCCCTCCCTCACCCCTCCTGTACTCCATAGAATTCCCATATTCCAAATACATCCACTTTTTTTTTTTAAAAGAACTTAGTGATTTAAAGGTCCCCCATCCACATAAAGAAAAATAAGTTACTTGTTATAACTGGCTTTTCAATATTCTTTGGGAGTCTGGGAATGTCAGGACAAGGAGATCTGCCCCAGACAAGTGCTTGGCATCAGCAGCTGCCCCTTTATTACAAGATGGACAGGCACCAGTTACCCACCTGCCTTTTACACAATTTGCACACACCCAAAAGTCCAGACAAATGTTTCTGTTCCTTGTATTTACACTAGTTCAAATGATATTCACAGCATCTTCTGAAGTTTGGCCAAAAGTCAAAAAATTTGTTTCAAACTTTGGAACATGCCCACATAAGACTTTCACCCAGGGTCTGTTGTGTCTACCCAATGAAGGGGGCTGGGAAGGTCAGGAGGAGCCTTACAGAGTCTTCAGTCAGTCGGTGGGACAGCACCTCCAGGCTGGCACTCTTACAATGCAGGATGCAGCTCATCTAACTGGCACCAGTCCCTTCCATGACTTGCTGGGCCTGCTTCTGCCCCATGCAGCACTGTGCAACCGACTGGAACAACCTGCAAGCAAAGCAGTGGTAGGTGCATTTCTGGCAGCAAATGGACACTGTGAAAGCACCAAAAACACGAGGTGCAACTGCTTCACAAATACCATTTTAATGATTCTGTGCTTAAGTTATACTCACTTCTCGATTTCTGGAGCGCAGTGAACAAACTCATGGTTCCAGAACTTAAATGCTGGATTTTTTATCAGCTCAATAAAGGTAATTAGGAGACCCCAGGGATGAGGCCTATTTACAATCAGTCGTTCCAAGAGAACCCTGAAATGCAAAAGTCAGAACAGTTAGAGCTCAAAGATCCAAAACAAAGAAGGAAGGGAAGCAAAAAGCTGAATGTTGGCAGGTGAAATGCCTTCCTTCTCACCTGGTGATCTGCTCCTGGATAGCCTCAGTGTTGGCCTCTGCAAACAGGTAGAGCATGGTGCAGCTGAAGTAGTGGGTGTGGCTGTTGGGGTACCGCAGCTGGTTGGCAATGGCGTTCAGGAACAGGTACCGGCCTGCAGGAGAGAACACTGAGCACACACGGCTTCCCCTGCACACAAAGGGCTTGAGGTTCATGTTTGGGAGCCTTGTGGAGGTACAAAAACAAACCCAACTGAAGATATGTAACAGCTGCATCAACCCAGGCTGAAGGGGCAGTAAGAATTCAATTCTTCTTCATTAAATGCATTTCTAATTCCTTGGAATACTTTCAACTTTTGGTTATAATATTGCTCCTATATTTAGAGTTTAAAGTTCTAATGCAGCATACCCTTCTGTGAATTCATTATGAGCTACATGAAATCACAGAATCATCAAGGTTGGAAGAGACCTTTAAGATCATCAAGTCCAACCACCAAACCAGCACTACCACTGTAACCCCTTAACCACTAAACCACATCACCCAGCACCAGATTCAGATGTCTCAAACACCTCCAGGGATGGTGACTCCACCACCTCCCTGGGCAGCCTACTACAATATCTGACCACCCTAACAGAGAAAACATTTTTTCTAATATCTAATCTGAATCTTCCCTGTCACATCTTAGGGCCATTTCCATATTCCTCTCACTGCAGGCACGGTAGAAGAGACCCCCACCTCAGTGTAACATCCTTTCAGAGCTCAGATTCACCCTGAGCCTCCTCAGCTCTTCAGCCAGCTTCTTCAGCCATTCCTCAGAAGATATGTTTGTAGACTTTTCACAAGCCTTGTTGCCCTTTGCTGGACACACTCCAGCACCTCAATGTCCTTTTCAAAGCGAGGGGCCCACTTTGCTGTAAACGTGACATTGCATGAACTAGCAGTGTTTCCAGCTCACCTTCAGTGTCCAGGTCTACTGCCAGATTCTGGAAGATGTCCATGTGAGCTGAGTGGGTGATGGTGCTCATGGAGGGTGTGCTGCCTTTGTTGTGAATGTGTGCAATAGCTTGAGTACCTACGTAGAGCACCAGTGCATTAATCAGCTGGATGTTGTAGCGGTTGCCAGGTTCATTGGATACCTAATAGCAAACACAGGAAAAGCATTAACAGTCAATATTCCTTCAGCATTCAAAGGCACAGCATGTACAACAACAGCATCCAAGCATCTCACTGATTATCCACAAGACAACACACTGGACATCCACAGATTCAATTTGGCATTTAGCCTTTTGTAATACAGCATATGTTGGAAAGCCTGTACTATAGTGCATATACACACACATATATATATTCAAATGCAAAGTGTTGACAGACACAATAGATTTTTTTTTTTTTTTTACTCTCTACCTAAAAGAAAACATCAGGTAAGGCAATGTGAATTCATCAGCAGTTTCAGAGCCTGGCCAAAACACCCCCCTGTATCAATGTTTTTGTCTAAGTGATTCTCTGAGGAACTTCAGACTTCCCTACTGCAAGCCAAGCCATGAGATGTCTGAAATGAGGTTTTAGCCACAATTCAGTAGGGGCTTTAGCTAATTTGACGTTTTTTACCCGTAAAGCATTACCATGAGGATCCATATACTTCTATGAATCAAAATTTAATCACATTCTAAAAGACTGCAACACATTTGAACATCCTAAGAGGGAGTGGCAGAAGAATTATTCAGAGATGTGTGCATTTTCACAGCCCTTTCTATTGCCTGGAACACATGTTGGCCAACACACCAACACAATTCCTGCAAGAAAGGATGATGGCTGAGCCAGTGAGATAACCAGTGCCACATCATTTAAACTGAGCACCCACAGAAACCTCAAAAACCTCCAACTTACTTGTAGGTTGCTTCTCAAGTCAGACAAAAAGGTGACCGGAGAACGGGTTTTGAGATAGGAATCCAAGTCTTTCTTGAACTGAGGTGGCATCACTCCAGTGAAATTTGTGAGTATTCGTGGAGCAATATTAATCTCACTTAACATGTCCACCTGTTGACAGAAAACTCAGTCAGCTAAATCATAAGCAATGGAACAAACTGGAAAAGCAGATCTGTAAGCAGTATTACATCAACTACTGCTCTTGATCACTTTTCCTTCCAGCAATGAAATGCCAACACTTGACTTTGGCAAATTTCAGAAGAAACTTATCTCTAACATCCAAATTCATTACATGATGTCCTGAAGAACTGAGAGGATAAAAAAATTCAAGGGTGAAGGCTGTAGGGAAGTTCAGCCACCACCTCTGGGGTCTCCCTGTCTACATTTCAGTCAGTCTGGTAGTTTAAAAAGGTACAAACACACACACAAGTCAAGAACAGCCTTCTTCAGTGATAATGAGCACTGCAGCTTCACTCCCATCACCCTGCACAGCTCACACAGAGAAGAACAACAGGACAGTGAGAAAGTTTGTTTCTAATCATTCCAGGATTAGTTGCCTAACATATACCCAAAGATTTAATTAGATAACATTAACTTGGATAAAGAATATTTGGAGTATTAAAGCTTCCCATTATCAAACTCCTGAAGAGTCAGTTCTACCTTTAGGTTGGGGGTGAAAGGGTCTGGAAGCCTCATGTTCCGTGGGAAGGCACTCAGGATCAGATTCCTTAGCTGAATACAGTTAGGTGGGATCACATCACAGAACCCATAGTGGTAGTCACAAAGAAATTCTGGGAAATCATGCAACAAGACCAGCAACACACGCAGAGTGCCCTGTAAAATAAAGTATTATATATAAGAGGTGTGTAAGTGCTGAAACTGTCCAAAAGCTTGTAGAGCTTCTATCCTTCTATGTCATGTGGCTAATATTACCAGAAGGAAGTTCATCTGGGGAGGCAGCCTGCTTCTGTCCCACACAATTTGCATACAACTCTTTAAGATGTAAGTTAGAAGGTAACAGCTAATCTTATTTTGCTACCAAAATACTTGTACTTTCAGACAACTTTGATAGGAAGTAGCATCTATTAGCTGACATTTTTACCTTGTAAAGAATTTGCATAGGTTTGGTGAGTTCCACATTTCTAAGGAAAGGAGCCAAGTACTTGAACAGATCGATCAATAACTGGGCATACATAGGCCAACCCTGTCAAGAAAAAAACAGCAGGTGGGAAACATGCAATGAAGACCAGTTACCTTAATTTCAAAACTATAATTAGATTGATCTTTATATAAACCCAAAGGAAGAGCTAGCTACTGCCAGCTCTAGTATTGAGTGCAGCACAGCTCATTTCAAGGGCTTCAGCTGCACATCTTTGTGCCATAGGTGTTTCCAAAATACTCAACATGCTATATTGAGCTGACAATATTTAGCCTAGAAGGCTACAACTCTTCTAGACACTGACAAAGGCACATTTATTAAATTCAATTCACCCTGTGTTCCATAGTTATTGACACACAGACTCTTCTCCATGCAGTTAGGCTACTGTGAATATGGAAGACAACAAAAACAGAACAGCCATGCTACTAGTGCACTTCAAGAGATGTGAAACAGCACCACACCAGATAAGCATCTGTGTGAGCTTTTTAATTCAGAAAAGATAAACTGCAGCCACACCTTCTGCTGTGGTGTATGTGCCAGCATTCTTGCAATAAATATCCGATGGGAGATCAGTTCCAGCCAGGCATAAACAAAACCTGGAGCTTTTGTAGGCCTCAGGATGTGAAATGTGTTACTGAAAGAAAAGTTAGAGCATGTTAGAAGTGCACAGCAATAAGATTGCTTTTCATAACATTGAGGGAAAAACATACACAGCCCTAAAAGCAAAGGCATTTGAGCATCTTGGGTTTTACCAGTCATCTTTCCTAAAACAAGCAAGTGGTCAGTCCACAGTAGAACCAGTTACTCCAAAGGTGATTAAGCCACCACAAAGAACAGTCAAATAGCCTTTCAGTGAAAATCCTTGATCCTACCATGAATGGATGAGCATTGTGGCCAATCCCAAATACATACCAGAAAGCTGTGAGTGTCTGGAAGTTGATGGTCTCCAGCACATGCTCAGGAGCGTTTAATTCCAGCAGCAACATGATGAAAATGCGATGGTAAGGAAGCTGCTGAAACTCACTCTGCCTAACATCATGGTCTTGCAGAAGAACTCCCACCACAATACCAAGAACCTAAAGAGATCAAGACATGTCAGTGGTGACAGCAAGAATTACTCTGCAAGTCAGCCTACAGGTAACACTGTAACCATGAGTAAAAAAAAATATCAGTAGATTCTAACAAGAACCAAAAATCCTAGTTATTGGAAGTGTTGCATAAATTAATACTACAATTTGTTTCAGCAGTGCCCAATCACTATTCTTTGCTCTCCCTGTCCCTTGGATCACAGTCACAATGACTGACTGGGCAGTGTTAGAAGGTCTTAACTACCTAACACTATCCAGCACTAACCAACACTAACCAAGCAGCATAAGAGCATGGGCAAGGTCCTCACAACATCAAGGCAAACACTCAGGAATAAACAACCTTAAAACAACAGCTGCTGACTTTCTCATTTCAAGGCACAAGGGTGAGTTTCAGATTGGTGTGATTTGAAATCTTTGTGAACAAGAAAGCCACTTGGCATCTTGACTTCACTCAAAAGTTTATCATTTCAGTGACCAACCCATCTAAGTCTTCATTCTCATCAGACACTGCAGCAGCAGCCTGCATTAAGGTCTACATCTCAGCTTTATCAGCAAAGGTACAGCCAAGAACACACTTTAAACGCAGCGGGGACAAGGAGGATTCCCAACCTTGTTCAGGAGGTTGATCTTTGTGACTGTGTTGGTTGCCTCCCCAGAGTGCTTCACCAGCAGCGCAATGAGCCGCACAAAGGCATCCAGGTTGTGGTAGCACTTGGCTCGAATCATGGTGGGGTTGGCTGCAGGATTGTGCTGCTGCTCGGCCAGAGCCCGGTAGCTGATCTCAACGCACATCTCGGTGCACAGACGGAAAAACCGCGTGATCAGGTCATCTGTTTTCAGGATCCCTTGCTGGTGCATCTAGCCAGGAAAGGAAAAAACCTCAGCACCAGAACCACAGAAAGTCCATTTTACAATTTATTTCAAACAACACACCCTTTACAAAGCACCCACCTTGCCTGCCACGGTTCATTTTTGCGGTACTCTCCAGAGAGATTAATGTTTGCAAGGAAATTTGAGGGTGGCAGCACAATTTTAGCGAACATATTTACTCCCAAATACAATCTTTTGAATCTCAAATATTTTCAACCATCAGCATAGCTGAGGAGCCTGTTTCAGTATCTGTTCTGCCACCAGCACTCAACCTTGCCTGAAAGACAGCACGAGGCAGCAGCAGCTCGGTCTGCTGGATATTTTGAATCCCACAGGGGGAGTCCAAGCTCTGGGAAGGGCTGACTCCAGCTCCCAGCTCAGCAATCATCACTACTTTGCAGAGACATTCTGTAGAAGCAAACTGCATTTGGAGAGTGAATTTTCCTCACATGAACATTATATGCAGAGAAAGACTGGGTGGGCTTTTTTGTTTTGCAGTGGGGAGTTGTTTTAATAATGTACATATAAAAATCCCACAGTATTAAAACCATAAAAATGAAACTAATTACACTGCAGGAGAACTTCTGGGTTTTGAATAAAGCATCTTACTTCTAAACTCTTACTGCACAGACATAAAGCTATAAAAACAGCACAACTGGTAACTTGGAAACAATGTGGAGAACTTCTAGTACTTCTGGAGAAACTTTTTTCTAAGAAAAAAAATAATTTATGCATCTGCCTTCAAAATTCTATCCTTCTTCTTGTCCTAAAGACTAGTGGAAAGAAAGCAATACTTAAAGCAATCACTTAAATTCTGTAACAGAACCTTACTTAATGCAGGTATTACAAAATGCTCCTTTAGAACACATTACTAAAGCCTGTAAGGAAACAATTGTAAATAAACACTGCCCTTCAATATAATTCAATTACTCTTTTAAAACTGATCAAATATGAACAAAGGGTAATCAAACAAGTGTAATAAAGAGTGAAGTGGGACAAAAGCGTTCTAAGTATTGAGAGTACACTATACTGAAGTGTGCTTCAGAAGCATGAAGTAAAAAAAGTGAGGGCACTGGAATAGGTAATGTATTTCTTTAAAACGTGTGTTTATACAGTATCTATAAAAACATTCAAAAAGTGCTATGCAGTGGAAGTCAGACCAACAGATAGTTGTCCATGAGCCAGTACACAGACACTAAATTCACAAGAAAAAAATCACTGCATTAGTCACAATCTTCATCCATACTTTGTAGCTTGAACTTCGTTTCATTAGTAGCTGCAAAGTCCGCAGCATTTCTGTGGTAGTGACACAAATTTAAAAAGAACACAGTGCAAAAGAGACCACGTCAGGGGCTTCCTCACAGTTGGAAGTCAAGGAGCTGCCTGCAAGGAACAGTTTTAGGGAGATGCCTGTGGCTACAGGAGTTTGTCACCACACATGCTGGGCTACTGAGGGCATCTCCCTTCTCCATCACACCTGGAAGGCAGATGATGTGTGCTGTTCACACCTGTTAAGGTGTCCCAGAGTGACATGCTGGAGGTTTAAATTTAGGCACCAATTCAGCTAAGCCTCGAGTTCTTCCTTACTAATAATTCCATTTCAAAAAAGGGTTCCCTTGTCCATGTGACGTGAAACAATTTACTTGAATCTCTCCCAGCCATACCCTTCTGTAGGCTGTCAGAGCTTTTACTGTTGCCCATAAGGTACAACACTAGTCAAGGCTCATTACAGAGCTTGACAGAACCATTCCCAGCAGCTATCTCAGCTCAAGTTCTTTTCCCACCAAACTTATCTCAGAACTCATGGTCTGAAGTGACAGCTTGTTGCTACAGTATCTGAAGAACATCATTTGGTGCAGGACAGGGGCTTCTACAGAACACTGCCATCAAAAACAGACAGAATTTTGACAGTAAGCTGCCATACACCTGGAAGTTTCAAAAGGATGCCTAACACAGGTTATAACACTGCTTTAAAATGGAGGGCATCACGCCCTACTTATGTTGAATAAAAAGCACCTTTCTTTCCAAAAGCTCTACCTGTCCAACAAACGCAGAGAATGCTTTGGTACTGTCACGGCCTGCTGCAGCTGAATGGTAGAGGTTCACCCACTCCCTCAGCAGGTATTCTGCCTTCTCCCTCAGGCCTGGTGGGTCATCATACTCAGAAGCTTGGGAAATTCCTGAATGCATCATGAAATTAGGACCACCATGAGCACGGTCAATCATTGCTTCATAGTTTGATCGGACCACTTCCATCAGCTGGGGTAACCTAATGCAACAGAGCAGAGTGAGAGCTGGGTTAGAATTCCTCCTCCCCAGAAGGTGAAGGAACTGGAAGCTCAAACAGAGTTGAAAGAAAGCAATTTATTTCTTATGCTAAAACTTTCTATCTTTCAGTCCTCACTGGAATAGCAGAAATAAGTCACGAAAGCAGACACATTTGTGATGAAAGAACACTGAAATCACACAAGCTTTGAAGTTCCACTCCAATTGGTACAGCAGAGTGCTGCAACAAAGCACCAGAGGGACTAGAAACAGCTTCACTTCTGCAGACTTCAGGAGCCCCCAAATGCTCCCAGACAGTGAGATGCCAGTGCTGAACAGCCTCACTGGGGCACTGGATTTGGCTACCATGAAAGTCAAGCCATACAGTGAAGACAGTCTATCCACACCAACTGCAGATGAAAGGACTTTGGTTTTGGGACATCCCATTAGCAGCTGTGCTGGAGTTCTCCAAGCAACAAAGCATTTCTTTCTCAAATCCAGGAACAACTCCTTCCATCTTAGGCCTACAAGTCCCACAGGTATTTCCAGGTGCTGTGGCAACATTTGCTGCCCAGTTTGCTGGTGGATACACAAGCCACGTGAGAGTGGTGGAGGATTGCTTTGCATGCTCTAAACTGCAAGGCCTGTCCAATTTGATTAACTGCTTGTGATTAACAAATTAACACCTAGATGTGTTAAACAGGCAAGAATATTGCCTAAAGTTGAAATGAAGCAAGAATTCAAACAAGTTAGTACCACAGTATTTTGGAGCACAATGCATAGAGAGATTTTCTTGCTTGACTATTCAGTTTGACATCATGCTGCAGCTGTCTCTATTTTGACTAAAATGAGCACATTTCAAACTAAAACAGGACTGCAGCCCTAGGCAAAGTTTAAAGCTGTATGATTGAATGATGAGAGACATTGTCTATGTAGCACTCAAATTATAAATGAGCACAAAATAGGTGATTTATTGCACAGTACTATAGGCTCACCCTTCTGGGGCATTTCCTCTGGAATGAGCATTAATTCTCATGAGTGTCTCAATGGTGTGAAACAGATCTGCTTCTGTTACGTGGGCAACGCTTCTCTCATCCACCAACAGGATCTTCACCAACTGCATGGCAAATGCCACAGCCATGTAGTTCAAGCCATTCTCCATGGACTGTCAACATGAAAAAGACAAAGTTCAACCACAGATCTTAGAATGGACTGAGTGTACCTCTTCCCCAAAAGAGCAGGTTCCCTTTACCTGAGCCAAGTGAAGGTCATACTGCTGCATGTTAACAAGGTGATTGCGGATTAGCAGCTCCACAGCTTCCACGTTGTACTTGTACTCATCTCTGCATTCAATCAGGCACCTGAGGAATTGGACTTCTTTTACAAATTGTACTTCAACAACATAGTTTAAGTGAAGCCACTTAAATCTAGTACTTCAGAAACTGTGCTATTCACTGTGAGTCATTATTCAGCTCCAAAAGAAGCCTCTCCTAGAGCATTCCCTAAGGTAATGTTTAAGTTCAGAACAGTCAGACTCAAGCATCTGTTGCCCTACACAACTGGTCACAACAGCCCTTCAAGGGCTTCAGTTATTCAGAATAAGAAGCCTCTCTTCCAAGGACAAAGTGGCAGGTTCACCTAGCTGAAGCTTCTGCTGCAGGAATATGCCATTTCACATTGTTTGTGACAGCATTGAGAGAGATTCTCTGCAAAATGAGGAGGGGGGGAAAAAGCCCAGACCATGCTCTCATGCTTAATTCTGTTAAAGATTCCTATGATGTTCTGGGATGAACCATCAGATGATCTAGTTAATTTTGACCAAAAAAGCTAGTTATTTTTTCTGTCCAAATCACAGCAATGCAAAATATTAACAGGCAGGTGACTCAGAGTAACACAGGAACTCCCATGAGATGATCAGAGCCCCACCAGTGTTGCAGTTGTCTCATAACTGACCTGGTGATCTGTTTGTTACACCACGGAGATCCGTAGGCGCGGCCGTCCTGCAGAGCCTTCAGCACAAGCAGGTGACACTCACGATAGCGGAGCAGGAGGTCAGCGTCAGCCCCACTGGTGGCATCCAGCAAGCCCTCTACAGCCTAGAATAGATGCAACCTGTTAGCAGAGGAAAAAACAAGTCCTCTTCCAAATCTTCTTACATCAGCAAGTTATCACCAGACGACTCGTCAGACATGAAAAAAAAAAATCAGTGTAGTAATTGTGCTAACTCCTTCCTAAGACTATGGCATCTGTACATTCACTGTACACAGCTGTGCCACCACAAACCTACAGGTCTCTCTGCCCCACTAGCTTTGTCTGTGCACCAAACAGCATGACAGACTGTGTTAGTTTGTGCTGCAGCTTCCCTATGTCAGTGCCTCCTCAAGCAATTCTGCATATGGCTCATGGAAAACTACATGAGAAAACATTTACAGAACCTGCCAGAGGTAAATGAGCAGGTTCCTTAGAGAAAGAGCTGCAGCACTCTGAAATGCATCTTATTTAGTCTACAGCAAATGGAGGACGAGTCTTACAGGGGCAACACAATTTATTTAGTCAAGTCCTAGTCAGTACTGCATCCTTTAATAGGTACAAGCACTTTACAACAAGAACAAAGAGCCTCCCTCCTGCTTTCAGTTACTTCTGTTTTGGCACTGTTCTTGCATCCTCATGCAGACACCTCAGTATCCTTCCACTATTCTCAAGTGGATTTTTCTCCACGTCTGTCACTTGCTCTGTGCCACTACACAGGCACTGATGCCAGCTCAGCTCACAGAGCTCATTGCAACACTTCCCACTGGTACAGCCTACAAATTCTGGCTGGGATGGAGTTAATTTGCTTCACAGCAGCCCATATGGTGCTGTGCTTTGGATTTGTGCTGAAACAGTGTTGACAACACACCAGAGTTTTGCCAACTGCTGAACAGCACTAGCACAGCATCACGGCTTTTTCTTTCCCACTCTGTCACTCCCACCAGTGGGTAGGCTGGGGATGGACAACAGGCTGGGAAGCAACACAGCCAGGACAGCTGACCCAAACTGAATAAAGGGATGTTCTATACCATATGACATCATGCTCAGCAATAAAAGCTCAGAGAAAAGAGGATGAAAAAGGGCATTCATGGTTCTGATGTTTGCCTTTCCAAGCAAATATCCCATGTGCTGAAGCCTTGCTTTCTGAGGAATAGCTGGACATCTGCCTGCTGATGGGAAGTAGAGATTTTTATTCTTGTTTGTGTACACAGCCTTTGCTTTCCCTATTAAACTGTCATAATCTGAACTAACATCTCATCCTGTCTTCCCTCTGTTTTCTCCCTGTCCTGCAGAAAAGTGGAAGGAGGAAGCAGCTGGATGGATGCTTAGCAGCTGGCCAGGGCCAACCCTCCATGCATACTCATTTAGCTCAACCCCCCCAGGTGTGCCAGTAGAAACTCAGTACTATGCTCAATACTATCTATCTACAAGGGCAGTTCAAGCCTCCAAATCATCCTGAAATCAAAGACTACTCTGAACTGCAACAGCTTACTACTTGCCACATCTGAACAACAGTCCTTTAAGTCACAGGATTCTGTGCACCTGCTTCTTCCCACAGCAGCCTGGACACTGTGTGTACAATACACCAAGTGAGCACCACGGCTCCCCTCCAATTTTATTCACTGAATTTCCAAAGACAGCAGTTCAGTGCTGTTCACCAAGCAAGTTCCACAGGATGCATGAAGAAACAAGGTCACCAGCAAGACCATCCATGAGCCAGGTGAGTGATAAACTCCAGGCAAGTTGTTACAGAGACAAGCTGTCAACACTCACCTTCTGCAGCAGTCCAAGTGCAGCAATAGCATCCCGGGAGTTCCGAGCCACCACCACCGCCTCCAAGAGGCTGCGCAGTGCTTGAACTTGAGGATTCATGGCCAGGGTGTGTGGAATGGACTGCAGGTGCTGCTCCAGTTCTGTCATACATTTGTCATAGATCTGTGCTACATCATCTGTAGCCCAAGCTTGCTGCTTAAGAGAAAGTGGGAATCAGTGATTTTTGCAAGGATTGCATTTGTGACACTCAAATACTGACTGGCTCTTCTGCTTCAGAAATTAATAGCATCCAGAATTTAGAGCTCTACAGTACTGTGGTTTGTTATGCTGGCATTTTAAATACACACACATGAGCAAATTAAGATGTGAAAATAACCAGCAAACAGTTCCATCAGTCAGAATTACATAATGGTTTGGATTGGAAGGGACCTTAAAGACCACCTTGTTCCAACTCCCCTGCCATGGACAGGGACACCTTCCACTAGACCAGGTTACTCAAAGCCCCATCCAGCCTGGCCTTGAACACTTCCAGGGATGGGGCACCCACAGCTTCTCCAGGTAACCTGTTCCAGTGCCTCACCACTGTCACAGGAAGAAGTTCCTCTTAACATCTAACCCGCCCTCTTTCAGTTTGAAGCCATTCCCTCTTGTTCTGTCAGTAAGGCTTTATGTATGCATACAAAAACTTGTTAATTATCTTAAAATTCAGACTTGCCATCCATGACCTTCCTGCAAAAGCAACCTGAGATTTGCATAAAATGTTTTACTGCTACTAAAACTATGTATAGTAATCATAAGCTGCAGACCTGATCCTAATTTGGGTTACAAACCCCTAAGACTGGATGGAAGTTTTATGTTGCCATTACTTTGTCATTAGAACTAAAGCATCTTTTGAACCACTATCCCCAAGCAACACAAACACTTGACTCTTATGAGTCCTTCTAACAAAAACACAAGTTCTGCAACAGTCTCCAAAGGGGCTGCAGTACTCTCAAGCAGATTAATTCAGAAACCTCTACCTTCATAGGCTGAGCCAAGAATCCTGTAGGCTGGGTTAAGTCATTGGTAGGCAAGAAGCCAGGGACATTGCGTGCAAACTCTTCATAAACAGCCAGCTGTTTTGGGTCCACACCTCCAACCTTTGCAAAGAAAAGAACAGGCATTAACCTCATTGATAAGCACTGGGGCAGTAAAAAATCAGTTTGTGTAACAGGTAGCTACTCCTAAACAGAGTGGCCTAGACATCAAGGAGAAGGATTCAGCTGCTCTGCACTGAGCTCCTGTCTCTCCTGCCACACTCCTAATGGGGGGATTTTGCTCTAAAAACAAAATTCACATTCCCAGAAAACAGAAATAACTGAATACTGAGAAATGCTCTGCTGAAGGCACATTGTATGTCTTTTAAAGGAAGAAAATACAAAGGAGACAACAAAACAGACGAGCCATCTTTCAATGAGAGGAACTGCACAGAACAAGAGACTCAAGAAATTGAGAAAATTATACAAACACTCACTTTGGAATAATGTATTGATGTGTTTCTACACTAATCAAGATAACAGCAGCTGACTGTTAAGCAAGACTAACAATATATACAGGATTACTCAGCTGAAGCTCTGCCATCCACTTTTCCTTATCAGGAGGGAGAGAGGAGCAGCATTAGACCAGAACTCAGCTCATGTCCTCACCTTTAACCTGATCTGTTCTGGCATCCGCTCAGCCTGGTACGTTAACACAACGGGATCGCAGTACCGACGCCCCTCTTGCCTAGCGTGTTTTCTGAGCTCAAATTCCTGGGAAAAACAACCACCACACCGAATTTTAGACACCCAGCTGGATGTGTATGAGCACATGTAAGACTTTCAAAAGACAACAGCTCCATACTTACAGTTGCGAGCCTCTTGTCCATCTCAGGGCCTGCCTTTTCCACAGCTGTCTTCTGGATAAAGCAGCAGGCAAGCTCACAGTTATCCTGTGCTAACTGGGCAGCTGCCTGCTCCATCATGTCCCTCTGCTGTGGGGAGGCTGCCTATTGAAAATCACAACAATCAGTGAAGGATGTAAATTATCCCTGTATATCACCAGCCTTGAAATCCGCACCACTGCCTATACGGAACACCAGCAATAAAAATGAATGCTCTTAGGATCACGCTCCCTTCCCATGGAATATACAATATTAAATTTAATTTTGCATAGCTTTGAATAAAACATGTAGGCAAGGCGACAGGAAAGACTTTCAACAAGGAACAAAGCAGCAGGAGTCCTCCATCTTCTCCACCTACCTATCTCCAGGGCACAGAAATAAAGCCCTGCTTTAGACAGACACACACAGAGTGATGCTAATGCAGGGAAAGCTTTGCATCACAGAAGTTTTCCTACTTCCTGGGTTGTAATTGGAAGATACAAAGGCACAGCACTAACAATGCAGAACAGCAGTTCTAATACTTTTTCAGTGGGTTTTCTTTCTGATACAGACTTTCTTCCTTCCTTCTCAGAATCTGCTTTAAGAGAACCCTGAACAGATGGACTCATTTTCCAGAGTGCAAAGCAGCACTCCCACTAGAAACTGAATATACCCATAAAGGCAGCCAGTGCCATCTACTTGCACTTCCTTGTCTGTTAAGATCTACCCCTTTCTCATTAATTCCTCAGAACTACACTACTTCTGTTAAACCACTTCATACAACAAGCCAGAGAAGAATCTTTAGATGTCTTGTACTGCAATTTTCCTAAAACACAATGTTTTCTACAATTATTCCTTAATAAAACTTTCTTGGATTAAAATTGGCTTGGTTATCAATGTCATATGTCTTCAGGGGCAAAAAACTGACTAATTTCTAATTGCTGAAAGCACAGCTGTGTCTGGATCTTTCCAAGATCCTTATGCTCTTGTGCCTGTTGCTGGCACTGATGGCAACAATTCTGGCTGGCAGCTGCTGTTCTGGCCAGCAGTTCCCAAGCTGTTCCATTCAGTCCAGAAGAGAAAGCTACTGCTTCAACTCAAACTTTCTTCATTAAGAGACCTGAAAATAGCCTCTAGAAAACCCAGTGAATTCACAGGCTCTGCAGAACAGTCTAAACTACCTATCTGCTAACAGCCTAAGTAAATGAAATCTGCCAGAAGCATGCAGGCTGAAACAATCCAAGAAATCACCAGAATCGATTCAGTCCTCCCCACTTTAGCTTTTCTACCTCAAACCCCACAGAAAGTTAAGCACTCCAAGGCTTCCATGATGTGATTAAACTGGAAAGAACACTGGGACAAAACAAAAAGATAGTGAGGAAGTTTTTGTGCAATGCAGTAAGATCCATCATACCAGTTTAAGAGTGTTTGACACGAGCTGTAATCTCAACACACTTTTCCCACTGTAATTCCACAAGAGTCATGAAACTTTTATCCAGTGAACATGCCAGTTAAGCCGTGGAATTCATTAACAAGTCCACGGTGAGGAGAACTGATTTGCTAACTGCAGATGCAGATGAGGGGACTCTACCCATGAGCGCGGTAGCAAAGCTGTTTTTCAGGTTGGTGGCTATGCTCATGAGCAGAGGCTCCCTGCAGGTGATCATGGCCATGCCGGCGGTCAGGTTGCGCATCATGTGGTGAGCGGCCACGCGCATCCGCGACTCCTCCGAGTCCAGCGCGAAGTCCTTCCTGACGATCTGCTCGCACGTGGTCATGGCGATCTTGATGGACCTGTCCACCACGGGGTGCACCAGGTCCTGCACGGCGCGCTCGATGGCCTGCCGCACGCACTGCTTCAGCTGCGGGTGCGCCTGGAACAGCGGGATCTGCAGCAGGGGCACAGAGTCGGGAGGGTGAATGCTGCAATCCCACCTGTCCCACACGTTTCGTTTGTAAGGGCACTGCCACAGCTTGTGCAGTACTCCCATGTTCCACCTGCAGCTATTACAATATCTGGTAAATCTGAAACTGAGCCAAACGATCGTTTTTCTTACCAAGTGGTAGCTGAGCACAATGCAAAGACTGATTTAAGAGCTGAGCTGCTGACTGGACAAAAGGAGCACAGCGGCTCCTTTTAAACTTAAGTCCTGATAGCTCCTGCCAGCTGAGATCTGTGGCAACCCTAGTGGTAAGAATTCTTTCAGCAAACTAAATCAGCTCTCAAACTTACCGTTGGATTTAAGGTAATATGTGGAGCCAACCCTCCCAAAGAATAGACGTTGATGTCATGATAACTGTACTGGGGCTGTGGAGGAACCGTGGCTGTACAAGTGGTGCTGGTAGCTGGAGTTGTAGAAGCAGCTGGAGAACACAAGCAGGTTTGTATTGAGCCATTAGTGAAAAGCAACTGCTTGTAACACAAGTACATAATTCTCATTTAAAACAGAAAATGACCAAGAAAGAAAAGTTTTGCAGTTTGATCACAAAACCTCCTAAACTTATCAAGCAACTTTCATTCTCCATTTTCCCAAGGATTACATTTAAAGTAGCTTAGATACATTTTAACAAAGCTGTTCCCACAGGTTAGCTCCTGGTGTACTGTTAATAGGAGGGAGTCTAAGGAATAGCTCCACACAGCAGATGCAGAATTAGTCCTCCTGATGGCTTCCGTGCCCTTCCCATCTCCAAACTCTGTACACATACTTCTATTACAAAACTGTTCAAATGCTCCCAAGCATTCAGGAATGTTACAACAGCATACGTATCTCCATATCTCATTCTGAACAGTAAAACCTGTCTTATTTGAACTTGAACAGTGTGGATCTGGATTCTACATGAGATGTACTTACTAGTTGTTGTGATGGGTGGTAGCTCTTCTGGCTGCTTCACATCCTTCTTTGGAGCAGACAGCTGCTCATCCAGATTTTTCAGACGATCCTTATCTTTCAGGAGACTTCCAGGTTTCAGCTCATTGATGTCTAGTGCAAGATTCTTGCAGAGCACCTCAATCTCAAACTTCAGATTCAACTGCAAAACAACTCTAGTTTAGGTTGTGTCACAAGGAAAAGACCTGAACATCTACTGGGCCACTTGACTCCCAAGCTCCCCATTGTAACCCCACCCCTCTCAGAGACTAACAGTGACTGAGGATTAGAAAACCATATTGCATGTTGACCTCATGGGAGAACAGTTGCCAAGTTCTACCAAATTAAGCAATGCCCAAGCAATCTCCCCAAGCTAAAGCAGTGAGAAGGGCTGCTTGGTCCTTCACAACATCCTTCTTGACTAGTCTGCTAAGAAGACCTCATACTGAGTAGGTACAGAAAAAAAACCCCAAAATTTACTTTTAGATCATGTTCTTGATGTAGCTCAGCTAGAACATTCATAATGGCCATTGTCCATGGATTTGGAGGCCTGAAGACCTACAAGAGAAAGAAGAGAGCAATATTACATAAATTTCTTGAAGCATCTGGGTAATTTATGACTAGGGATGTTTGAAACACAAGCAGCTATGTGTGCATACAGCTGTGGAAACCTTTGTACAGCTGCAATTAGGGTTGAACTTAGTATTTTAGTAATAATTATTCCAGTAATTCAGTATACCTGGAAATACATTAGGAACCTAAATGAAAAACTGGAAACACAATGACCTGGTCCTTCTGAGAGATCAGTTCTATGCCAAGCAGACCTGACAAGCTGATCAGGATCAAAGTGGGTGGGAGGAATGAAAATAAAATATCTAAGAACAAATATATCCTACAGCCTCTTCAATGGCATCCTTCAATTTCTCAATATTCTGTTCAGGAATACCACAGAACAATTCAGCTAACACCACCTATTTATGCTGCAAAAATGCATGGTCATGTACTTTCCCTCAAAACAGAAACCCTTCACTTTAAGCTCTTATATCCCTTTTCTTTCTCCCCATGGAATTTCATCAGTTTTCACTTGGTGACAAAAGCTAATTACTTCCTGCAGTATTTTGACACTTGAGCAATAACTCTGTCAGCACAAAGACACTTACCACACTCCTGACACTGGATTCTAAGACTTTGGCAACAAATGGCACTACATAGAGCAATTCCTGCTGTCCCTTAACATACGCTTCCAGCAGCAGCGATTTCACATCCAAATCCTGAAAAATACCATCAACAATTGAAGTGGGAATGAGGAATGAACATGGAGAAAACTGCAAAAACACTGCACAATTCCCCTCTCATACTGCTTCCTTTTCAGATACAAGCAACGTTGAGTCCAGACAGCCCTTGAATTTTACAGACTGCTAAGCAGCAGTTACTTTTTGAGTGAAGATTTACATATTTACATTTTTATACGGATTAACAAGCTTTTGCCAAAATAAATTTAGCTACTCACTTTTCTGACATATAAAAAAAAAATTTACAAGTCTTAAATAGCCAGATCTGGAGTCATACTTTGTACTTGGCACACAAAAGAGGCACCAGAAAGGTGGTAACATTTCCCAAATAGCCTATGCTACTGCACAACAGCATACCAATTCATGCCAAAACAATCTGTACAGACAGAAGCTCACCGTGTGCAAGATGGGCTTATTTTTAGCCATCGTAATCATTCCCAGCCAGTGACCAAGGTTCTTTAACAAGGAACGGTCTGAGAAGTTGGCTGCAGCTTTATCTGATGTCAGTAGCACCTTGTGGGGAAAAAAAAGGCCACTCAAGCAACAATCAGAAGATAATCATATTCCAAACCAAATCCAACAGCTGATCTGACCGAAGGCAGGTTTAGAACATTAAGTTCTGAGCTTCAGCCACATTACAGAGATACTTCAGCAGCCTTCACTTCAAGGCAGCACCCTGTAAATCTGCCCTGTAATGACTACAAAATTCCTTTCTTTAAAAGGATCAAAAAAAGAGGATTACACTTTCCCAGACCTTACCACTTACTCTGTCGAGACTGTTATGACTTCTCCCACAGCCACGTGTAACTTGTGCTTCCTCTTAATGCCTCATCACAGACCTAAAGGCTACAGTTTAACCTTCCAGGGAAACCATTTCATTGTCATGTCAAAACATAAATTATGTCACAAGTATTCTGCTGTTAGTTCTGTTCCTTGACTTCAGGAGAGCATCAGCTGAACAGAGCAAGGTCAGCTGTACTCTAAAGTGCCAAGAGATGCTTTTGCACTACAGCGTAACCCACGGTGGTCAGAAAATTCCACCAATAGGTTTAAAAATAGTGCTTACTTTACAGATTTGTTTCATCTGTTGATCACCTCTGGGCTACTGCTCCTTCCTCCTCCTCCCCTTCACATTATCTTAGCCCTCTAATAAGTTCTGGTTTTTTCACCCCCATTTGCTGAACACGCCCTTTCCCCTTATTCCTCTTTAACCAAAACAGCAGAATGTGGTTTTCTTATCTTTATACTTTCCTCCACACAAAACAACTACACCATAAGCAATTTTCCCCTTTGTTATCATTTGCAAACCTCACACAAATCTGAAGTCCACCTACAAAAATGAATTCAAATGCAGATTTGCCCCCCTCATGTACAATTTAAGTCTTTTGTATGTTCCTAACTGAACAGATCCTAGTATTTTTAAGATTAACCTTTAGAGTTTAATGGTTAGTTAGGAAGCAGATTTTTGAATGATATTCTGTATTTGAGGATCAGCAATATAGCAAGCAAATAGCATGAGGAGAACAGCACATTGCTAAATTTTTAACTCTACCCAAGCACTAGAAAACTTGCACTACTCACCTTGATATTTCTGTAGGTTTCATTCAGAACCATTTTATTAAATTCTGGATTCTTAAGTGTGTCAAGGAAGTTTGAATACAAGCTGTGAAAGTTAGGCTCAATACTGACTCTCTTCATCACAAGATACTGTGATACCCAAGGCATGAACTCTTCTTTCACAGTTTCCTTCAATTCTTCCACCTGTGGTCAAACCGAAGAGAAAGCAGACCACAGAACAGATGAGAAGATAACCAAAACCTTCTGGGGTCAGCTCTGACCAACACAGTTATGGTCAGTCAAGTGCTCTTAACACTAAGGTTGTTTTTCTATAAAAAAATGTAAGTAATTGAAATCAGATTCTCATTATCCAAGTATCAGGTCAACCTTAGTAAGGACTCAATCATTAAATCAGCAGGGCGTAACAAATAACCTCTCCTTCACTTCTCAGCTTTTTACAGCTGAAAATAAATGCTGTCATCTTACAAGTTCAAGCCACCCATCTAAAAGAGAACAGCACAGGTGGCAGCAGGACTGTACATCTCCACCAGTTCAGAAAAACTCCCTTAATTTCTGCTTGAAATACTGGAGCTTAACCTTGCAACATTAAATGGGACCCAGTCCATTTATGAGGTGAATGTTTATTCAAGATTAAGAACAGGTATCTTTTACCTATCTCTTCTCTTCCTGAAAAATTTTATCCCCAAAGATGTTGAAGGAGAAAGTGCTGGAAACTACCATTTCTCTACAGTGTAAAACTTCAGGAGGGAGCAAAAGTTACAATGTTGTGGAAGTATCATGAGCCCACAGTTAAAAATGAGTATATAAAAAATAGATAAAAAGTATAAAAATTATTTTTACTAGCATTCTTTCATACTTGCCTTCTGCGTCATATTTGACTGAGACAGATTATTGAAGATGAAAGCAATTTTTTCCTGGACGTTCTCTGGAGGTTCCACAATCCTCTCTGTTTGATCTGTTGCTACTAACAGCGTATCAATGTTGGTAGTATTAATGGAAGGCTGGAGGCAGAACAAGAAGTTAAGAATAAACAATACCTAAAGGTGACATCAAAAGAAACTTTTGCTCTGTTCTGTCAAGCAAAAATAGAATTGAGCTTTATCAGGGGACAGCTACAGTCTCAGATTCATTTTCAGCAGCACTCTAAAGGAGCCAAGTGATTTTTTTACTCTAAAAATGATGATCAATACTAAGCAGAAAAATGCTGCTGCACAAAAAGCCTCTGTATTCATATATAATAGGTGCTATTGCAATGGCACCCTTTAGGCCTTTAAGCCTGCATCCAATTTTATCTCGGAGAAAAATCCCAGCACCACAGTGAGCAGCACTTAGCACAGCAGGGAGTCTCCAGGAACACTTCAGTGCTGATTTGGGAAGGAGAAATCCCAGAGGTTCATTCTGAGACAGCACACCGACTGCAGTCAACAGAATGTGACCCAGGTCCCTACAGCTGCAGGTCTGAACCCCAAGGCTTTAGCACCTGGTACATTGCCATTAAGGGAAAAGGAGACACAGTTTTAACTATCAATCCTGACTGGAGTTTAAAATGGGAAAATGTGAAACACCTCCAAGTAACAACTCTCTACATGATGTAATCAGGTGTGAAAGACATTAACAGCTACACTAAGAGCTGTCCCCCACAGTTGGTTCACAACACTTTCAGCTGCCTTTGGCTTTTGCTTCCTTTACAGAGAACTATTCAAAGACAGTCCCAAGCAGAAAGACAGGCTCAGCTTTACAGCAGCCATCATACAGGAACAGCCCTACCCATCCTGGGCATGGGACCAAGTGTGCCCCAGAACTTTCTGTGCAATAGCCAATAGTACCAATCTGCCAACCCTGTAACAACTGACAAGCACTTCAGAGTCATTTACATTAAGTAAACGAAAGATGTGAAAAACCTAATGCAGTTAGAACTGTGAGGTCAGTGTGTGCCGTAAATGTTCTCAAGTCCCAAGCAGAGTAGCAGTTGCCTACTATTTTAAGAGTCCTATTGCAAGTCATTGACAGGAATGATGGTTCTGTAATTGTCTTGGTAATTAAAGTCTCAATAAACACATTTCAATTTGAGACCAAAGTAATTGTGTAGTTTCATGATCAAAAATGCCTTCTCTCTATAAAAACGTTGGTCATGTTTTCAAAGGTTATATGCTTTAAATCTAAAATACAGATCAGTCTGAAAACCTGTAAAGCACAAATGAATACAGATTGTGTCTCTATGTACTCAATCCAGAGCAGCAACTGAACACCTGTCTCTCTGGGAAGGGCACAATGACACAATGCTCACCGGCACATCTTTCTTGAAGCTGACTCCAGTTGGTCGGGTGATTGTAATGGTTTTTGCAACGGTGGTGGTGGTTGAGGTGGTCACTATAGTGCTGACTTGGCCAGCAAGAGGAGCTTTTGCTGGAACCTGGGCCTGGGCCTGAGCCTGGGCAAGTGCAATACTTCCAGGGGTGGTGATTGAACCCTGCATCTTCACAGGAGGATCTCTGGATTGCTGTCCATATTCTATGTACTAAAATAGGGTGAACAAGCACATACAAAAGTTCACAAGCAGCAACAAAACTACAGGCTGATTTTTAGCATAAGCACTATAAAGCCTTGCCAACAATCATTACAATATTTGAGGCAATCTGCAAATACAACAGTATAGCCTTATAAAGCACATCTTGTCCATACTGACTTTCTCACTGGAGAGAAGCCTCAAGATCGACCTCCACTGAACAAGTTGATGTCAAGCATCACAAGACTCAACATCCTTAAAATTTTACAGGGTACTACCTAAAAAACCCCATCCCTGTCCCTCCAGGCCTGGAACAGTAGAGGAAAAGAGGAAGAAGAGCCTAAGAGCAATGTGTGAATATCAAGAAGCAGACTACAAAGCAGGTAAGAAGTCTTCTGTAAGGACTCCAACAGCTACATAGGAAGGTGTGAAGCTCACCATTAATAAGCAAAACCACAGCTCTGAAATGGCCAACTCTAAGATACATCTTCTGAAGTAGTTTTATAGTAGAAAATTAAGTTTCTTCCCCACTGCTATAGATTTGCCCAGAAACTGGAAACATCAGACTGTCATTTAAGGGATACAGTGTGAAACCTGTTAGTGAAACCAAGACTGCTATTGCACTTTGCAGCTTTGGGTATGAGCCTCTACCTTAAGGGTAGAGATGAACATTTTTCCTTATTTAGGTCATATTCTCAAGCTCTGTAACTGGGATTAGTTTTTCTGTATTTCTACCAATAGAAGCACCTTCAAGGCAGACACCATATGATGAACACTGCTTTGGACAACAAAGTATCCCCATGGCTCTCATCAGACTTCAAGAAAGAAATATTTCCTGGATTATTTTATCAGGTCTCAATATGAAACTCCATAAACCCAGCTGAATGCCCTCTGTTTTAGAGGAAAACTCCAAATCTTTAAGGGACTGGGATAGGAATCCTCCGAGGCACTTTAAAATCCTCATGCATGGACATGTGCTTTGGTTGATCATGCAGTTATATTCAGGTAGCTTTTCAACATAAGCATCCCAAACAGATTTATGGAAACAGGAAAGGCACCAGATAAACACCTTTACCTGCCTGCCCTACCCCAGAACAAAACCTTTAAGAAAAAGCATTTGGTTCTGTGGATGGATATGGTCTAAAATCATGACAGATGAGGCCGCTTTTCCAAAGGAAAACAGAAATTCACTCTAAAGCATTTAACATCATAGAAAGTTAAGTGTTGCTAACATAGAAACACTCACCTCCTGTAAATGATGTGGGAACTGTATAAAGTGACTAATAGAAGCCAAGTGCTGACAATACTGGGGATAGTCCTTCAATCTGTCAGACAAAATATGCATCAGTAAGAAGCATAAGCCCAGATCACAAACAGTATTAGAGAAACACAAATATCAGACTGGTATGTCATTCCCATACTGCACCACAGAATTACTTCTGGGCCCCTTAGAGTAGCTGTGCTATAAACAAAGCATTTCCTGCAAAATACTTTTTATTGCAAAATCTATTTGAAATGAATTAATTTAACACTAAAACACAAGGCTGATTCACAGCAACTCATCCTACACCTCTCTACTTCTGACCTAGTACACCAGTGCATTTATATTCAGTGTTTGCAACAAAGTTACTGGATACATAATCTGTAGTCTGGTTCAGTGCATTTTAAACAGCAAACCAGAACACCCTCACACCCAGAATGTCCTCTATCTGAAGTTCATCAAAAGCTTTGAGAAAGAATTTTTTTGAGATTACTTAGCCATGCTTGAGATTTCTGTGTAAAAGCAAAGTCCTAGAACTTAGTGCCTAGTCAATCCTTCAGTAATAAACAGTGCAAATAGCACTCCACTGGAAAGCACCTGTGAAGAGTAATTACATTCACCCCATTTCTAACAAGCAGACAACTTCATTTAACTCAACACTCAACTCAACTGACCTTTTATAAATAGAACTTAAGTAGTTTCAGCATGTTTGTCCTACCCTTATACAGGCAGCACACTGAACACTTTCATTTAGAAAGGTTACCCTTTAACTAGCTCACATACACATTTTGTTTCAGTTCAACATATTGCTGAAGAAATCCCAAAGCTGAAATGTGTACATTTCTAAGACATCTAAGCAATCTTGTACTGCATGATTAGAGCAGGTTCAAAGTCCACAAGACAATACATGCACTGTTAGAAGTGCACCAAAACCCACACTCACCTATTTTTAAATCTATCTAGTGCAGCGATACCAAAATAGTACATTTTGGATGCAAAAGGCTTTCGTAAGGCTTCGAGGACATAGCGCAGGGCCAGGCCCAGTGCCATGTAGGTAACCAGTCCTTTCTCTATTATGCCACCAAAGAGACAGGCTGTTATGTGCAGCTCTTTATCCGGGTACTGCGGGAAGAAGCGATACTCCTCGAACAAATTCCTCAGCATGCAGTTAAACACTTCCCGTTCACGTTTGATGTTGGAGTCCTTAAACCTCTGCAGCATTTCCAAGACCTGCAAAGAGATTGGAAATTGTTACCAACACGTTTGCTTTATTTCAGCCCTGTTGCACCTTCATGTGTTCTGTTTGCAACTGCTCAGGTACATTGTGCTACAAGTCAGACAGCAAACTGCTTCATTTTAGCCAACAGAGACACGCTACATCGCTACAATGAGCCTCCTCTTCAGACTTTCGTTCTCTTTTAAGCAACTGTCTTCACACAAAACTTTTTTTGTGACTGCCTACTCCATTACTTTCAAATTAGAAAAATGAAAATTAATTTTGTGTCTTCCATAATTTATAACACGCAAATATAGTAAAGTGAATTGGAAGTACTTCAAAGAGTAAGTACATCAGACCAATAATTACTCTCATAGAGACTAACCAAAATAATTATCAAAAGCTCAGAAGGTAGAACTTGGGACACTTTTATACATCTGGACCTTGTAGTCATTTTTATAGAATTTAAAAACAAACATATACAAGATAATTTATACAGACTATTTAAAGGCACTCTTCAGCACTTATTTTCAACACAAAAGCTTCCACACCACACTGAATCCTTCCCACTTAGCATTTTAGGAGTGTTAATTAGACATCTAAAGTCTTCAGTCCACAGAATTCAAAGCTGAATGTAATGATCAACTGCAAGTTTACTGTGAAAACAACTTAAACCAAGCAAAAAATAAATGCTGTAAGCATCTACCATGACCCCTTTATGATTTCCCACTAAAACTAATACAGGAAGGAACTCACCTCATCCACAGACATGGTTGGATGTGGTGGATGGTTGTAAATACGCTGGAAGTAGCTGTTTGCCTCATCATCTATTTCTTTGCTAAAGTGCTGATTAGCCTCTGGCCACACCTGAGATAAGTCAGCTGTTAAAAAAGGGAACAGGTATCATGCTCAGGACAACTTCAGGTAGTCAGGATTTCATCTAGTCCTTTCCAACTCTTCCACTAAGCTATACAGAACTGCTAGTTCTTCTGAAGAGCAGGATATTCAACCTTTGCAGTAGACAGGAATTGCTATTTAACAATCTGTTTACAATATGCTATATTTATTAAAAAACCTGAAACCTAAAACAGTGTTAATCTCACACTGCTGTACTCCTAGAACCCACTGTATCCCAAGCTAAGCTCAACTGACAACTAAATAAATGAATGCAGAACAGACTAGAATAAAGCATGCTACACAACACTAACATGCACACAAACTTGCACACAAACTTTCAGGCCAGCCAGTGAGCTTCCAATGAGTTTACACTGAATGTTCAAGACCCAAAATATAAACCAACGGTGATGACAGCCACCTCACTGTACATCTGCAGAGATGGTAACTTTGCTGTTATTACATATGGATTCTTTGACAGCTCCTCCATAACAACAATGTGGAAGGTTTAGCATATGGCTGTCCTTCCTGAACATTTGACTGCTCCAGCATCTCACTGTGAGCTTGCTGCAGAGGCATACACGAGTTAAGGGTAATGGCTTAGTGTCAGGAACCAAATTATTCTTGTCAAAAACTACCTTCCCAACAACTTTTCATAGTGTTATTTGTATCCAATATTGCAGTCTATTTCACTCCTGCACAAATTCTCTGCTGCAACAGGACCTTACCCAGGTTTAACCTTGTTACAAACAAAACAAAAAAACACCCTGGTACCAGGCACATACAATTCTCTGTTAAGAGCAGGACAACACTTCTGTTCAAAACACAGCATAGTGAAAAAGGACAGAAACACACTGTTCATGCAAATCCATAACACATTATATTTTTATGCTAACAGATTTTTTTTAACCTCCCAGGACACTTGGCAAGCTTTTAGGATACAAGTTTAGAAGCACGTTTTTCAGACTAATAGAATAATACAAGAGCCACACTTCTAACATTTACCACCTACAGATCCAAGCTTCCCCTGACGGAAACACAGATTAACTGCAGACCACAGTCACACTTCACAGCCACAGACAACACTACCACTTACAAGGTTTCATCTTACTCTGCTGGAATGTAGGCTGGTTCAGTCCAGATGTGCTCAGCTTCCTTTGCACGAATGGGTCATTGTTCACTGCAGGAAGGCCCAGGGCTCCAGTTCCTATGCCAGTCAGGCTACCCGTAGTAAGACCACCTACTGAAAAGCAAACCTGTAGTAAGACTACTCACTGAAAGCAAACAATTGGTCATCTCAGTTGGATCCCTCCCCGTATGCACTTACCACTCCTCCTAGCACTTGTCATTTCCAAGGACTCAGAGCTTTATATTCTCATAGCTGTCTAATATCAAGCAGTTTTAACATAAGCAGTTCTTCATCTCTGTCCCAACCTAAAATAATGCTGCTAACTTTGTCAAAACACTCATCCTCCTGACTCTCAAACTTTATACCTATTGCAGCTGCAACACTCTGAAGTGCTGTTTCAGCAATGAGCCAGGAGTGAAGGCTCTGTAACTCCCTCCCATATGACACAGCTGTTTGTCCAGTGTGACTTCCCACCCTTAAAGGGAAGGAAGCACCTAACCCACCCTTAAGGGTGGGTCATCACATTCACTGTTTCCAACCACAGCAATAACAGTGCCTTAGCTCTGCCGTGTCAAAACCAAACCACCCGAATAGCAGTACCTGGAAGCTGTGAAGAGAGTCCTCCGATGCCACTGAAACCTGTTGTCTGGTTTTGGGTAGAAAGAGGGGGGAACGCTTTTGCTGGTGACTGAGGAGTACTGAATGCAGAGCCCAAGTTTGGAGGGAAGCCTTGCATGCTCTGGGTGTGAGGAGCAGCTGAGCCACCTAAACTAAGAGATGCCATTCCTGCAAGCGAGTCGATCTGAATGAAGAAAGGAAGATTATACAGCCATCCATAAACCACAACCCAGCTGATTTTTGGCATGTTCTGCATAAAGACGGCTACGTATCAAAACATTCCTGAGAAAAGCCTTTCTGCATGGTTACTGTAAATTCTGAAGTCATCCACATCACCCCAAAAGATTAGTTTGTCTACAGAATGCGCTTTTATTTTTCTTCTACAATCCCATGAAATCCTATTCTCTCACAGGTTTTAGAGAAAGGCTGATTGTTCCATGGTCTGCAGTTGAGTGTAACACCACAGTAAATGCTTACAATAAGCAGCATTTACTTCTACTTGCGGATTTTTGTACCAGAGTAGTTTATGCCCTGCAGTTTGCAACCTCAGACCTCGCCCCAAGACTTACAAAGCTATTTAACTTCAAACATAAGAGTATTTTTGACTGTCTGAAGGATCCCACTATGGCCACTTTTCACAGCTAAACACCTGAATGAAGTCTTCAATAAAAAGCATTAAGACCTGGGTCATGAAGGGAAGGCACAATACAGGCTGACAAAGCAGTAAGTTGAGGAACTGACTAGAACAGCAGAAAATGGTGTTATCTACCCAGAAGACAGCATGACTACAGACTAACACTTGCTGCTGTTTGTTCATATGAGTTATTTGCAGCAGGTTGCCAAGATATTTGGTACATCTGATGAGCAACTTCAATAAAGCAACAATTCACAAAGAAACCGCTCTCTGTGCTTAGTTTACGTAATCTACTGACAATTCAGCCATTCTTAAATGCTGAATTGCCACTATTTCATGTGAAAAACTTGTCACCACTTAAAAATCTGCCATTGAATGTAACTGCAAGAAGCAAAACCTGTCTGTAATGTGTTGCTCCGAGAGGAGTAAGGGATGATGAGTGGCAGGGATTAACTGAAATGTACCTTGTTTTTAAAAGAGCAGTTCAGTTGAGAGCTGAAGAGCCCCAGTTATAACAAGTCCTTATGCTCTAGCACTGTGGCTTGGCCCGTGAAGCTACAAACAAGACACATCAGGTTCAAAGGCAGTGCTTAATTCTCAAAACTCTTAGTAAATTTTAGCACTTTAAAAGAAAGCCTCAGTTATTTTAAATAAACCAAATATCTGTCTCCCTCCTCAGTGCTCCCATCCTATAATACTTCACAGTTACTTCTTACAGACATTGGTGAAGTGAAAGACAGTTCTGAACTACATCCCTCAGGCATTATTCTCTAGTTACAAGCAAGTTATCCAGACATGCAAGCACAAAACCACGTGAGCCAGATGATGTTTAGTCCTTCAGAAAGGGCTCGACTAGCACAGCAGAACTAGCACTACATGAACACCACCTTCTGAAAAAGCAGCACGTTGTTGTTGTACCTGCACAGGTGAGATGGCATCCAAGCTGCTGGCACTGGGCGGGCGCCCTTTGGGCATGACTCCGGGCGGGGGCTGCCGAGCCTTGTTCATGACATTACTGCAGTTTGCTACCATGGTGAGGATGGTCTCTGACAGCTCCTGAGAAACGCTCCTGGGACACACAAGCACAACAGTGAGCCATGTAACATTCATGAAACTGAGGCCCCTCATTTATTTGGTTTTCCTAGAGGAATTGAAGCCACATTCCACAAAAAGAAGTTGCAAAACCCCAGCAGAAGCTACATTCTGTTATTTGCAAAACTTGCCTTAGATCATCTCCCAAGAGAAACAGCTTTATTTAAATAGAAAAGTTTAAACTGTAGTTCTAAAAGTTAATCTCCAATAGATTACTCCTTTGTTTTCAATGATTCAAATACTCCTTTACAGTCACCCCAGCAAGTAAGGACTTACAGAAGGCTGGGATATGTACCTACATGGCTCCAACAGTTCTTGGAAGAGCCTTTGTCTGCTGTTGTCCACATTATGGGCTATATAGAGCTTAGTCTTTTGAATTAAAACACAGATAGTGATGCTGTGAATCCCTGTTCAAAGCTGCTCCTCAAGGCTCCTTCCTGTACCCAGACTTCACCGTTTATGGTTATTCTCATTCTGAATCTCATTACACACAAGGTCTCTCTAAAAGATGAGATACATGGGCTATGTACTCACAGATAAAAAAAAGAATGAGAGGTAAATACCACCACCTGCTTCACTAAAACTCATCTGTCTGCAACTTGAAAGACGTGCTTCACACACGAACATTAAACCCAAACAGACAGGAAACTTAACTATTCAAGGAAAATATAACCAAAAAAACATCAGAAAACTCAAATTTAGGCACAAAGTCATTGCACAACCCAGAGCAGTCAGTACCTCTTTCCAAAGTGTTCCACGTCTGACTGCCAGGTTCCCAAACTGGAAGGAAAGCCAGCTCTGCTGCTGACGTACCTCACCACAGACATACTAACACAACACTAACATTTTCCTTCTGGAAAATACAGCCAATTATTTATGCTTTCCTGAACTTTAGTTCTACCTTTTTGGTGAGCACAGCTAAAGCTGCAGATTCCTTCCTGTAATGGTGCAACTGGTACTAACACAGTTTTGTTGCTCTGTTAACCTTGTCTGAAGATTCTTCACTTCAACTCCATTTTCACAAGCTTTTGCTGCACAACCCTTGGGGTGAGGGGAAAAGGAAAAGAGGAACCACCCTGATGATTAAGGCAGGAAAGTGCAGATCAGCCTTCAGCTTTGGCAGGTATCCCATTACAGGCTACACAGAGTGTGTTCAGGGCTTCCAGTTGTTCTCCAAAGCTACTGATCCACTCTGCAGTGTGGGGACAATCTCACCCATGAGAGATGAGAATCTGGAGAGGCATCAGGGGTGACCAGGTTTCCATACAGGGCAATGAACACATTAATAACTGTTTTACAAGCTGTTTCCTTGATGTTCTTTAACATCCTCTCACCAGGGCCTTGCATCAAAGGTTTCAAAAGAAAGGGGCTTGGGGGAATGTATGAAAATGCAATCAGAAATCTACCTTCAAAAAACCCCAAGGAGATCTCTTCTTCAGAAAGTGCAACCAGACCTGCAGACAGAGCTCTGAGCATGGCACACAGTAGGCTCAGTATCTCGAGTATGTATTTGTCCTGACCCCAATGCCACAGTCTCAGAAAAATCAACATTTAAATGTATGTATGACCAATTAACAAACACCATAGGATTTTTTTCTGATGCAGGAGGCATTCCAACACCATACAGCACTTTGGTTATGCATGGAAGGGGACTGGGGACTGTAGAGCACAGTTCACATGTGGTTACCAACCTCAATCTTTTGCCCTCTTCCTTTTTTGGGGGTTAAATTTGCAGTCATTATGCTTAAACACTACAGCATGCTTTTGCAAAACAAATTCCAAGCTGCTGTAGATAGATAATATGGCAGCCCAGAATGAGGACAAAGACAGATTAACAATCTCAGAGTTCGATATTTATGGTGACTGGTTAAGCCATTTGTGCTTTGGAGAGATCCACTAATGTTTTGTCCTGCCATCTAGGCAGACTGCAGGTTAGCTTTTTTATCATGTCAAGAGACACACTGCTGTATCAAGATGTAAACATCACAATATTTTTAGAAGGAAAACCTGCAGTTCTGTGCTAAAAAAACAAACCACCCAAATAGAGAAAAAAACCAACAAAAACAAAACCCACAAAAAACCCCAGTCTGCATCTGAGGCAAATGAAGTTGGTGGGCTGAGAGCCAGGGACCACAGTCTAGAGCAACAAAACTGTCACCATAAGGGAAGTTCCACCTTGCTGGAAGCACATGTTCACATCTCTTACTTTTTTTTCCTCCCAAATCCTTTCTTACAAAGCAGGAACAAGCCTTTTCATTGCTGAGGCACAGAAGCCTCTTCCCTTACTGAGACAGGGACTGGGAAGAAATGACCATTCCCCACATTGACACACTTGGACCATGCAGGACATGACTGCATGGAAGAGGCACTGCTGCCCCTCTCAATTCACTGCAGCTCCACGAGGGAAGGATTTCTCAAAACACCTTGTTAGTAAATCACAAATGGTTGGTCAGCCTGCGATGTCTGCAACCAAACCTGACTTCATTGCAAAAATACTCAGTAGAGAAGGAATGCTTATTTCTTTTTGAAGACTCACTGTTACATGATGCCACAACTGCAGTGCTCACCAGTGATAAACAAGTTGCACCAAAAATAAGTTTCAGAACATGCAGGGACCTGGTGGCTAAAAAAAAGTGTCTCCCAGGTCACAAAACAAGACAAGAACTAACTAGAGCCTAATTAAAGAGTCGGCTCCTAAACCAACAGATTTAGGAGATGGCAGACTGCAGCTAGTGAAGTGCAATTCCCCTCCCAGATGTATTTAATATTTACTGTGATTTTAACCTTCCAGTCTTTACAACGCCTGCTTCCATTCGTGACTGAAACCTCAGCTAATCAAAGCAACTGCTTCATGAAAGAAATCCAAGCTTTTTCTTTCTAAAGCTCAAAGAGAATAACTAATGGAAAATGACTGCAAGTAGGTCACATTCTTGTATAAAAGGGAATAAAAGCAGCTATAAAAAGAAACCAAAGGCTGTGAGAATCGTGCCAGTAGAGAACTAGTGGCTTTTGGATTAATGGAATAAATAAAACTTGGTAACACATTAAGATTCAGAACACAATGACATTAGATGCAAGTCAAGTCTACAGTTAACTATTAAACCTTTAAAACATAGACACTGCAGCATGCAGAATAAGGAATCCAAGTTCATTTGTGAACTACAATCTCAAAAGATGCACTTAGCTCTTATTTTTCAACTCAATTTCTTCTGATCAAGACATGTGCTAGACCATTATATTTCAGAAACAGTAGTTCAACAGCATTTGAACTTCAATTGCTCATGTTCCAGCAGAAATCAGGACAATCTCCTGAAATCTTACAGGTACCTCAAATTCCCCTTCAGTTCCAATATCCATTGTGACCAGCTCTGTATGGTACTAATTTCCTAGCATCTACATGAGAGCCAGGAATCACCCTGGGTACCTTCAAGGACATTTCTTATCTCTTTCAAGACAACACTGGTTAGGCCAGATGACACAGTATAAGCTTCAGATCAGGTAACACACACTTGGATGTGCCAGCCTCGTTTGGTGCCAAAACAGAGCAGCAAAATGAGCACCATCTCCAGCTTCCAGTCACTCTGGCTCACACATCACACTGCACTGCCTCTTGTTATCTCTGAAATACTGCTGCAGTTCAGTATCACCTTGATCTGACAGCATTAAGAAATAACATCATAAATGTTTTACAATTTTCAGTCACGTTTACTACGTGTGTACACAGTATTTACAGACTGATTTGTCCAACTTCAGTTTCCATCAGCTCTTCTGTAGTCTACTCCTCCCTCCAGCAGCTCTAAAACCCAAATCTTTCTCTTTTGACAACAGCTAAACAATCTGATCTGCAGAAGATCTTCAATATTTTCCATCTCTGACTACTCTGAGTCTCTCTCAAGTGAGGACAACAGAAGTTACACATGTCTAGTTTCAGCCTCAATTACACTACAATCATCATTCCTCACTTTTCTCCTACATGCTAGGACTGCACAATCCCTTTGTGATAAAGCAGTTACCAGACAGAAGCATTTGATCACCACAACCACAAAATCCTTTATAAAGCCACTGTTTTCCAAGATGCTGTCCCATTGTGTAGCCATGGCCTGGATTCCTTTGTCCAAATTACAGCCCTGTATCTAGTCATTAACAACTGAAGATCTGACTAACCAGCAGCCTCCAGTCACCAAGATCACCTCACCTGTTTGAGGGTAAAGACCAGAATACTCAAGCTCTGGTGACATAACCTACAACAGAACCTTCAATGCAAAACTAAACACACTGCTGCATCCATCCCTGCAAGTTTATACACTCTCATTAACCCCATTCTCCACGTGAAATTCCAAACCAGCTGTGACCATGTGCCAGAAAACAAGCTGCAAACGGATTACACATTCAGCAAAAGCAACATAATCCTTACCCAGCACAAGCTTGCAGACAGGCCAACATAGTCGCCAAGGTTTCTGGAGGAAGCTGAGCACTTTTGGGCTGATCTTTTTCTGGAGCAAGGCCACCCAGGATAGATGGACATCTTCTCTTTAGGAAAGTCATACAGGCCTGGATGAAAGGTTCCTGAGGAAAAAAGGGTATCTAAGTCTCCCAAGCCACACCCAAGACACCATGTCAAACTTGGCAATTGCACCATGGAAAGAATTGCACTAAGCTACTGTAGTTCAGTGAAAATGTTGAACTATCAGACTATGGACACTTTCAACAACTTTAAAGCTACTTATAAAATTGTTAAAGTGACTTAAGTTAGTCACTGGTAAGAGTGCAAAAATAAAGAGAAAAATCCTGCTTTACCCCATGCTCCCGAATTTTATCTGTGAGCCATTTGTCAAGTTTGAGGTATTCCCGTCGAGAGGCAAGTGCAGCAAGGTCAATAACAAAGGCAAATGGAGTACCATTTAGCAGCATTGACAAGGCCTAAAGAAAGAAAATCAGAAGACTACTAGTGAAGACACACAGATACCCTCTTTCTTTTCTTTCTAGTCCCCATACAGTTTTTAGTAAAGAAGTCTTATTATCACATGCTGCTATGCTTTCTTTGTCAACAAAGATTGGTACTATCAACTTCACTTACAGCTCGCTTGTGAGACAAATAAGCAAGAGCTCTGATTTGCAATCATGACTTCATCTTCTTTGAACAGACCTTGTGCTGACAGTTTTAAACTCCTCTGTGATATGGAAAACCACCAGCAAGTGGTCAAGAGCTACCAAATTGATATTGGTACAAAATTAAGCAGAAGAGCCTAGCATCTCCCTGCTCAGACCTCAACCCCTTCAGAGACACTTGGAAATTATCTGCTCCAAGAGGTCATCTCTGAGCACTGTAATTGCTACAACAAAACTGACATCAAGCAGCAGCTGGTGCTCTTGCACTTTGAGACACCCAATTATTTTGCATCTAACTCTAGGAAGCAATAAAGGCCTCAAAGAAGTTAGTAACAACTTCCAGTCTTTTGTCAATGTGTAAAAACTAAGTAGTACCATTCTCAAGAAATGCCCACTCCATTATGTTTAGCAGTGCCACCTTCACACAAACATCTTATTTTCTACATTCTCATTTCAATAGTATTCTAGGTTAAAATAGGCAAAGCTTTTCCTAGATTCATTCATACAGCACACAATTCTGTTGTACTGCTTCCCAAGGTACTTGTCAGCTAAGTCATGATAATCAACCCCAATGCAAACATCAAGTAAAATGTCTTGGGCTCACAACTGGACAGGCTGGAAGCATCTGTAGTCAGATACCACAACTCAGCTGAAGAGTACTTTCAGTCACATGAACACAGGCCTTTTTTTTTTTTAAGATGAGGGACAGCAGCATCAAAAGAATTCTGCTTAAACAATGTCATCCTTACTAAATTAGTCTAAATTAAGCTTAGCCTTTGTTAAAAGATGAGCATGTCTGCTTAAGACACCAGACAAACAATAATGGCAGTATTTTTCAAAACTCACCTTCAAGTCTTGTGCCACATCAAGAATCCGTGACAATTTTGCCTGGTCATACTGCTCCCCTCTCATGTACCATTCTGCCATTGCATGCATGATAAGCTGACGAATTGAAGGAGACTGACCCTGAGGAGAATTAAATTAGGATTGTACTTCATGATTCTAGGAATAGGATCAATGATGTGAACATTAAACAGGGTATTTCACAACTAAAAAGCTTAGCATATAAACATATTTACTCTTTAGCTTCAGAGTTGAGCTCTTTCTATACAAAAATAAACCATGCAGGAGCTACAAGTAAAGGATGCAGCATAACTGCAAATGGTAAATAGATAAATCCCCACCTTTCTCCTACCAACAAGACTAATTCCTCTCAATTGTAGACAAATTGCTTTTGGACTACACAAATCATTTACAAAATGCTATGCCTGACACGATGTCCTGAAGTAAAAATTCAGTATCTCATCTTAAAAAGGAAAACACAGGATCGAGCTATTTGCTCATATGGGGGCAATTTTAAACCACAACACAGTTAAGACTTTTATGGTGGCAAGGGTTTTGTTTACAGGGGAAGTGAAACATCCTTAAGTTGTGCAGAGGCACCATGTCCCATGGCAACCATCATCCTGTGCCCTAATCTAGGCCTACACTGTGGAAAAACTGCCTATTCTGTTGTTTCAAGACCTTATGGGAAAAGCCGATCACATCTATTCTACCCCTCATTCTTTGATTTAAAGACTTTTATCAGGAAGAACATAAAACATTCATAGCATGACCTCAGAGGCCAAGCTTCTTGCCATTAACTCCACTTTAGATGAACAGGGCTACATGTTTCCTACTGCAGATTCCCTCCAACCCCAGAGGCTTCTTCTGCTTGAAGTTTCTTATGACTTTTCTGTACCAGTGCACACAATGATGAAGGCCACACCAAACAGCAAATCCATTAGAAGTATGGGATTTGCATACATAGCTACCCTGTCTCTACATGGAAGCTCTCCTTGAAAAGGGTCAGCAGCCAGTTCTGTGTTTTCTGAAAACAGCCAGACTCTGAAAACTTACAGCGCAGGTAGTTTCTTCATGCCTACAATAGCGTTCATCTTTTGGCAAGTACAAGGAAATTATTTTGGTTTAAACCTTCTCACCTCTTACTACTTCAAGTTTTAACACTTTAAATGTGTGAGGTTGAGAGCTGAAGGGGGTGGGGCAGGTGATGCTGTTGTGAGGTTTTTGGGGGTTTCTTTTGTTGGGTGGTTTGGTTTTGCCTTTTTTTAAAATAAAACCATGGTCAACTTTGGTTAAAGCTGAAAGCTTAAAAAAAAAAAATCAAACTTAACTTGGGTCTCTCTACTTTTTCAGGAATATTTTCTCAGTGAGTATTATTGAAAACCAAACCATAACAGTTTCCTTCGAGTCAGTGAGGAGACATTCCATTAGTTTGCATAAACCACGGACAATTTATCTCTTGGGTTTTAAACTGTTCAACCCATTCAACAAACTTTCAAGTTACAAGAACAACCTACAATGAAAATACTTACCTGTCCATGCCATGCATAGTGCAAAATGATAGCAGAGTTGGGATGGTTGCCAAGGAAAATGGGCATGAGCGTGGAGATGAGCTCGTGGCGCAAGGTGTGCCAGGACGTGTTGATCTGCAGTAAGGCCAACACCAGCATATCTGGGCAATGCTTGATAGGAAAACTGAAGAGCTGCTTAACCTGCTCATACTGCCCCACTTCTGCCAATCGTAACAGAGACTCAATCAGATCCAGGCTCTTCCTAACAAAAGAGAAAAAAACAAACAGACAAGCCCCACAAAGTTACCAAGCAGCAAGTTTGCAGGATCCTGGATTCAGGTATTTCACAGCAACAATTGCAAGGAGATATAAAGCAATGCCCACTGCAAACAACCTGACAGTGCAGCTCTTATCATGAACAGTTAAGCCTGCAAGAAACCATGAAAAACAGCTTGCAATTTAAGAGTTTCTGATTCTGTTAGGGAACTGGGAGAACTGAAAGCTGATGCTGAAGAAATTAAGCTAGAGATGGGTCACTAGGATAATTTGAAACCTACTGCAAGAAATTGAATACACTTTTTAAAACACCTCAAAGACCCCACTTGTGAAATTTAGTGAAGATACTCTACTTGTTTTGCCTGCTTTGCAGACAAGTGACCACTGCCAATTTACCTGTATTCCTCATCCTTCAATTCCCTATTCTGGGTCATATAATTGAAAAAGAAGCAAGAATCTTTACTGAAATAAGTGATATGGCTATATGAAAAGAAGGGGTAAAGGTCAGCTCAGAAAGTCACACCAGTCAGTTTTATGCAATAATTCACCAATAGCCACATAAATTTGCTACTTAAATTCTAGGACTTCTTTCATACAAGTAGAGCAAGTTTCTCTAGTATCATAACGGGAAAGAGATTTAAATTTCACACCACCTCCTCTATCCCCTCCTTTCAGCTTGTGGTATATGCCAAAATACATCAGCAGAAATTCTCCAAACAAGCCAAAGACTCCAACAAAAGCAAGGTATTATGGAAATACACAAAAAGTTCTGATGATGTATTTTCACCTATCAAACATGGAACAAATACTAATGGCTGATCTACTGAGATGTACACAGCTACAAAAAATCTGGCTGCATGAAGATAAAGCACCTTTGACCAGACAAGTAATCTTATTCTAACTCTAAGTATGAAAAGCAGTTGAGAGCAGGTTTACCATGTAGCAATTTCTCGATTGTCATCCTCTGGTGGTGCTTTCAGGATGTCTGTGGCAACAGTATGGCAAGGGTAGTCAGCAAAACAGAAGATGTCAGGGTTTATTAGGGAATGTTGGATGAAGGAGAGCTGGAATAAAAAAAAGATGTCAAAAACAGTCTGGATATTAAGAGTTTCAGGTTCCTTCCGCTTTATCAAGTGCCACATTTTTGAGAATTATGCAAATCAACTAAGCAGCAGGGATAAGCCAAGCTTCACTGTGTTTTTTACACGAGACTAAACCTCACACTTCTCCTAGAATTTCTGAAAATGATGGATATAGGCATGTTGAGGGTACTTGTGCACAAAGTTGTGGCCTTTTTGTGTCACCAGGTAAGCACCCCAGAGCTCTGCCATGCAGCAGCAGTTCTGTGCTCAGCTGCACTACACACAGCAAGTGACCATGTCCCACACAGTGCAGCCAGTGCCAGACTGTCCTTCTGTAACACACCTGAGGCTTCTGCCTTACAGGCCAAAGTTTCAAATGCGGTTTCTCTAAACATTCCCATTACCAATCCCCATTTCCCATTCAAGAAATTCGGGAACTTTGCAAATGTTCTACAGATAGAGCAGAAATGTTGGTAAACATACCTGGCCCTCTGCATGCTTCCAAGGTCTGTATATGGCATTAACTGGAAAAACCTCCATGCCCAGCCCTCTCTGGATACCAAAGACTACAATATGCAGGCCCTTGCTGTCACGAATCTGAAATCCTGGATGGTCCAATTCGTATGTTACTACTTTGAAGTCCAGGTTAGGGTTCTGCAACCAGACAAACAAGGATTGTCAGCCTTGCACATTACAATCTTCAGTGCTGTCTGAAAGAACACCTTTTCATCAGTATTTTATCCAGCTCAAAATCCACCCAGCCTTTAGTTGAAAGCAAGGAGTTTGTTAGACAGTTGTTAGAATTTGATGCAAGTTAATGTTTCAAACTAGCCTGTGAGATTATACTTCCCCAGCACTACAATAGCTGCCTATCCTTCCAAACATTTAATTAACAAGTCTTTAAAACTCCCAAAGGCACAGCTCCTTTCTTAGCATACTTATTCCTTTCTTAGGCTTCCATAAGGCCTCTGATAAAAGGCAGAAGGGTCTGACCTGCTGGCAAGCATAACTTGCTTCTCCTTTTGCAAAATGTAAACTCCAAGTCCCTCTAAAGCACCTACTACATTTTCAGCAACAGTGTGAAACTATACAGATGAAGGAGCTTGGAGGGAACTGCAGCCAACTGTGCCCATCTCATTTCAGAGACACGTGAGCACCAGAGACAAAGCTATTTTATGGCCCAAGGTTTAGAAAAACAAAACAGTGACTCCTGCATACATTAGAATGAACATGCAGAAGAAAAATCACCCAGTGTAAAGTAAGCAAAGAAAATTGTACTCGTGTTTAACTGAGTTAATTACAAAAATCGCTGCTTATAAAGTGATGAAAAAACTTGCCTATTTCTACAGTGTCACCGTACATAAGAAGCAATAAGCAAGAGTTTTGGAAGGAGAAGTTATAAAAATAGTTTCATTTCCATCATTAATGCCTACAGTGAGAAGTTTTTCAAAACAAGGTGTCTGATGCACAAAACTTTCCTCTGTCAGAAATATGCTGAAACACAAAAACCCTCAGAAAACACACACTGGAGTACGTGAGAGCGCTGTGGATTACATCTCAAATTGCACCCAAATTACTCATTCAAGCAGCTTTCATTTCCCACAATTCCTCAAAATTTTCTTGTTCATGAGGAAAAAAACCCCCAATCAGTTAAGCACAGTAACATTACAGAGATTCAAAGCTATTCAGGCTGTTGGGAGCTTAAAAAGGTTTATAATCATACTGAGATACACCCTGCTTTCACATATTCCACATAAGAGACCAAGATGCTCACAAGACTTACCAGCTCTTTAAGAACATCAATCAAGACCTCCACATTCCAGGTATGGGCTTGGGTTCCATCACTCTTATCTTTGCCATCACTCCAAATCCCACTTCCAGGAGCCGAAATAGACTGCAAGTCAAGTACACTGAATCAAACACCAGTAAAAAATACAGCAGTCTCAACACCCCCTGGCTACAGAACTCCCTGCACTAGGAAGGTATAAACAGAAGTTCAGTGCAGTAACAACATCGATTTTGCACTTCTGAGAATCTTTCCTTCACGAAAGTATTACAGACATTTACAGCAGAACAGTGAGAAGCACAAGTATCAAATAATACAATTGTTAAATGACTAGAGGCTAGCATTTTAACTCCTTTTTCTGCTGCAATATAATCCCCAGCCCAGCAGGCCACTCACTTGTAATGGAATCCCATCTGTCAATCCTGAGTGAGTTCGAGCCATCATCCCCAAAACCCTGGCGACCTGGGCAGCCGTGACTTCCCGCACCCCGAACTGCATGATTATGTTGCGGCATTCCTCGACACTGAGGGGCAACCAAACAGAGAGATCTTACAGGAAAGCAGCTTCCACTGGGGCACAACACAGGCATAAACAAGACCTGATTACAGCTGGGACCACACACAGGTTACTGAGACAAATTAATTTGACACTAAAACATGACCATTCACGACTTCAGTCATGCTACTCAAATGATCCAACATAACCAAATTCCAGGACAATCCAGAAGAAAAATTCAGTAGATAATCCATGCAATTATTTCCATGAAATATACTGTGCCACATTTCCAGCTCAAAGACAGGTGTACTGAAGTGACAGGGATGTCACAGAGATGTTTCACAGACTGTGCTCTGTCAAAGCAAAAGCATGGGGTAGGTTTAGCACCGTTTTTGGTTTAAAGCACTTCCATGTATTGACCTGTGATACAGAGCTTCAAAGACTCAAGTGTTCTGCTACCTAAAAGTGAAACAAAGGCTTTGAGAATGCAGGTTTCAAAACGATGACGTGCACTGTTCACAGGTAAGCTGTGAATGTCTGCCTCCCAGCCTGATACAACCCATGGCATCCGTGAGCAGAGGGCACCAGCAAAAACCTCTGAGGAGCCAAGAGAGAAAACAATGAGCAGATGCCCAAGTTTCAACTTTAGAACTGAAGGCTTTCTTTTTCCATTTTGTGAACACTTCATAACTAGGCCAGGAAGATTTATACAGCATCAGCATATAAACTGTTTTATTCACAGGCATGAGTTAACAAAGGCAATAATTTTTAGTATCTTCCAACACACTCACTGTGTTTTTACTCCATGGTTTAAGCAGAAACCTATGTTAACACCTTTGAGATTTCATCACCTCCCCAAAGTAATCAATAGTCTTTCTATTAAAATACAGAATCATTTACTTCTACCTTATGCTTCTTAATGAATCCTCCTTTACAAATAACAGGTTAGCTTCATTCTGAGGGCTATGGCCCCATCTTTAAAAAAGATGTACACTTGTAATAAACCTTCAGTATATTCAAATTAACTGTTAAATGGACAGCTTCTGACTGAAGTCTAGTTTCACCTTCCACTTTCCTAGTAACCACTCCAATAACTTGTCTATAAACAGCCACGTAATGAGGTACTTGTGTTAGGTGCTGTAAGCAAAGATTTTTAGTCCTGCTGACATGACTTCCTATAAACCCCCACATCTCTAAGGACAACACTGTTCCACATGGCTTCAGCAAGTCCAGAGCTGCCCTTCTAATGTCTCAGACTGGGGTAGGGAGCAAGAAAACAGAACACTACTGAAGATGTGGGCAATGTATGTCTACCAAAACACACACAAACCCAGCACTGAGTTTAACACAGTTCTATTTTTACCAAAATAAGCCCAAGTGCACAAAAACTGGAGTAACTGTCAAGATACTCCAGCAATTCACTATCATAATGAGAGTCTACAAATAATCTCAATCATTACCAGTCATTGGATTGGTACCATAGTGATAAAAATCAAATATAAACAGAAAAGTGCTACTGGTCCCCTTTCTTGAAGTGAGACTATCTTCAGTTCTATAAGCTGAGTCATGTGGGCAGTGAGCTAACAGGAGTCTGTGACATGAGCAAAATTCTTCCAAAACTAGCAGGATTTAGCAGGAATTTATGCCTACCTAGACACTTTCATTTTCACTTTTAAAAGGCTATTGGTCAAATACTTATGAATGCTTCACAAGGAACGTGAATCCTTTTACATAGCACTTCTTACCATGACAAAAATCCCACACAATGTTCACAAGCACGTTATACACGTTAGAAGAAAGCAAAATACAACACAAATTCAAATTAATGATAGCTGATGAGAGATTCTAGGTATTTTAATAGTTTAAGTGGTCTTTACCCTTTGCCTCAAGAAACAAGAAAGAAAATCACTACCACCCAAGATGCTTGAAAATTACATTTTCCTACAAACCTTGCACAAAAGCCATAGCCAACTTCTTGCATGAAATCTGCCAGAGAACTCTCCATCATGGTTTTGGCTATCCCTCCAGAATCAGGCAGGATCCTGTCCATTAGAATGTCCCGTTTTTCAGGGTATAAAAGTGGTGCAAGCACCACAGGGCAACGCTCTTGGGGAAAATCTAAAGACAAGAGTAACAAAAGAGAGTCAAAACACCCAGAACACCAGTTGCATGTGAAAGGCTATTCAAGTGTATTCCACTGCTGTGCTAGAGTTGGTTGATGCTGCAGAAATCAAGAGGCCACTGATGCAGCATCCCTCCATCCCACTCTCAGTTCTCCACTGGCACTTGGATATTCTTAGAGAAGAATGTAGACTAGACCCAGATCATGCAGGTTCACTGCAGCTGCCCAAAAGGCCAGCAGCTGTGCTGGTGTTAAGTTTAGAACTAGATTGTCTCTAACAGCAGTCATCCAAAAAAAGTACAGAGCAGGAGACAATACAGCAGTCCAGCAAAAGCTGCTCCTCCAGCTCAGGAAGTATTAGGAAACAAAGGATCTGCTACTGAGTCTAAGAAGTATGGCAAATCTAAGCCAAGCACTTGGGCATGGAAAGAGTAAATACTCCAGAGGAAAGCAACAAAGACACCCTGTGGGTGGGTCTTCCAGAGACAGCACCATCTCTAAGATGACACATAACATCTCCATACCCTCCAGGGCCATTCAGAGAAAAGTTCCCAATTTCCCAAAGCAAAGTGTCAGGAATTACAGAAGCTAATACACTAATCTTCACTAAAGTATTAACTAAGAAGTCATATTTAAACAACTAAAACAAATACTTTGCCCTTATATAAAGGGTACCTTCCTCAGTGGGTTAAGGTAAATTCAGTTAACCATCTTGAGTCCAAATCCTCCCTAGTGTGAAAGGTTTACAGCAAACATTCATTTTGGAAAGGAAGAGACTAAGATGGTAGCTTTCAGGAACTGAACCAGAGTTTAACTCAGAAGCACCTCCCTCACTGTCCCAGTGTTTCCTCAGGAATCTGCATCCAGTATAAATAAAACAGTGCTTAAAATGCACCTGTTTGAAAAGGCAGTGAATGTTCCTTACACTGTCAGGGAGTTTCCAACTACAGTGCACTGAGCTGCTTCAGTTAAATCCACAAACACCATTCCATACCCGTGAACACAGACTCGAATATCCCTCACTCAGTGTTTATCACAACTTTCCAAAAACATGAGACCACAGTACTGCTCACTGAAGGCAAAACAGTACCTAATGACCCAGGAGCAGAGCAGTGGTATTTTCCTGTCAATTGAGAACTACGGAAATTTACTGAGTTTTAGGTCAGCAAGCTCCCCAGCCCTTCAGCACTCTGCACTGACAAGTTATGAAAATCCACCTCAGAGTTTGCCACCGAGCCAGGCTGAACAGCAGCACTCACCTCTACGTAATGTTTTGAGGAAAGCGTCAATCTGCTCCTGTCCTACCCCAAAGGCTCCCTTCTGCCCAAAGAGGAGATGGGAGAGGAGAAGGTGCAGGACCTCTATTGCAATATCTTGGAAGCCACCTTCTTGATTGCCGCTGACGTCTGCGTCAATGTAAGAGCGTAAGAGATCCGGGAGTTTCTGTTTGATAAATTGGGCAGCTTTTGGAAACAGAAGAGGTTACAGTCAAAACCTGGGATTCCATTTTAATATGAAGATTCATTTCGATACCATTCCCTTAATTTGAGTTTGTTTACCACAAGCTACAAGAGTTCAGATTTAAACAGAAGTTGCATAACCCATTCCTGAGGAACTCAAATATTAATGGACAACTAGAAGTTAAGATAACACAATAGCCCAATCTGACTCATTATCTAGCAAGTCATTAGTGAAAGTGTCCTTCAACTTCATACAAGGTTATTACATATTATCTACTGCCCCTCCCAACAGCACCACTAACTGCAAGCCCAGGTCATGCAGGCACACATCTACTCTTGGAGAAAGCCCACTGCTGAAAAACAAAAAGGCTGTCCCTGCTGCAGCACTTCAGAAGCTTCACTTACCAAAACCTCGCAGATCTGAGCTGAAAGAGTTCAGTAAAGCGAGACCAAAAATCACCTACAAACAAGAACAAACATCACAGTAAGGGGACATCATCTTTTCTAACCAGCCAAGTAAAAAAAAAAAAAATTTAAATATTTTTTAAATAAGCGTCCACCTACCTCTTGAACTTTACTTAATTTGATGACTTTACTCAATTGGGCAAATAAATGGGGTGAAGGCTTTAGACTCTGAAACAGGTAAGAAGAGTTACATGAAAGCTGTTTTGGGATTAGTTTAATTTGCAATGTGTCAGGCTATCTAGAGTCCATTTGCAAGCTTGGATACTAGTAACTATTTTGCCGCAGGTTAACAAAGTTTCTATGGCTACACAAACAACTCCCCAACTATTTTTGGATGTATCTAATCCAAAAGCTTCTTCCATACATCCCACTCTTTCACTATTAAACTACTATAATGGCTTTCAGATTGAGAGAAACAGGAGCACTGATTATTTATTTTGGTTCTGGTGCCACAAACAAGCTATTAAGTACCAACATCAGATGCATTACAATTAAGTCTGCAGTCATTGTGAGTGATTAAACAACTTGCTTAGTTTAACCAAAAAATCGACATCAACTGGGCAAGCTCAATTTTTGAAGATTTTGGTACAACAAGGGCAAACCAGCTGGTCCTACAGACCAATTCAGTGCAGTTTCTGATGCTGGGAGCCCCTTCAAGAATACAAACCTTCTGATAGTGCAAGGGATTGTCAATGGCGTAGGACAGCGTCGAGATAAAGTTTGGTTTTGTAATCAACGACGCACACTCCTGGATCAAAAATTGAGTCTGAAAAGAACAAGATAACTTGAAGACTCACGGTTTTTTAACATGATAATAAAACAAAGCTATTGTCCACTGTGTGCAGAAACACTAGACAAAGATAAGGTACCTATGTTAGTGCCCAAATTCTCACTAAAAGCAACTAGTTTCTTTTCCTTCGAGCTTTCTTCAGCTTTGCTTTGCTTTTAAGACTGACAAAATGATGCAACCTCCTCCATCATATATGCAGTGTTTCACTTTCTGTAAACATCCTCACACATTGCAATAGACAAGCATTTGGTTCATGTTTATGAGCTAAAAATCTGCAGCTAAATTGTTTAAGGATGAAAACACTCCTGCCAACAGACACAGTCAGCACCAAAGTGTCAGGTAGTGAATGGATTTGGACAAACTTTTAAAATGCACAGAAAGGCTTTCAAAGTGGAGCACTGCATGTGATAAAAAGAAGACTTGTACTGATGTTTTTTTTCCAGATCAAGATATTCTAACAGTCAGATATCAACAATTTATACTCTGACTTGAGAACTGGCAAAAACTGCTTGCAGTTCAAAGGCCATATAACCATAAGTGTGTCTGAAGATACTGCTTCTAACCTGCCTTTGTACTTCATGTGGAACAAATCCTACCACAGATTTTTAACAATCAAAACTAATATTAACAATCCAAACTAATAAACAGATGCCTGGGTGCAAACTGTACCTGATGAAAATCTTTGCCACTGCTTTTACCATCGCCACTGAAATCCACGTGCGAGAATAGACAGCGTAGTAAATGCCTGTCTGCCTCGGGACCGTGCCTATTCACAATCTGGGAAAAAAAGTGTCAGAAAAACAGCTTGGTAGCAAACAGTCATTACAAAGTAAGATCTGGGTCTAGTAAGTGGATACAGCAATACATCTAGTAGTTAAATCTTCTACAGTTTCAACAAAACTGCTACAAATGTTGCTTTTAAGCAGTAATCTGGAAATTGTCATTAAGTCTACTTGCAAATAAAAAGCATAAATGAAGAGAATCTAGACACAAGTCACTGAGACAGCAGCCATGCATTTCAAGGGAGGTATTCTTAAGAAGCTAAGTAAAAAAGGGATTTTCAATTCACCCTGAGGATTCTGGCACCAAAGCAGTCCAGAACCCACACAGTGCCATGGCCTTATTTTTCCCCACTTTTTCCCACAGCTGCAGTGCCCAACTCTGCAAGAATAAAGCCTTGGGACAGCCTGCACCTGTTCTATGCCTGTGTAGCAAGAATTTCTCCAAAAGCCAAGCCACCATATGGCATCTTCACTGATCTTGCAGGCAGCTTCTACATTGTCTCCTGGCCATGACTGACTTGACTGCCGTTACTCCATGGTCTTTTAAGACATAAGGGAATATTATACAGGAAGTTTTTTCTGTCATCTAAAGAAAAAAGTTCACCCCAAACTTGCTCATTAGCAAGCTTTAAAAATCAAAGACTACAGGTTGAACACCGGCAACTGAGACCTTTAACCAAGTCTTTCCCATCATTAAAGCTCATTCAGCTGAATCCAATACCTGTCATAAATGGGTGATCTGCATTTGCTAATTTGCAATACCTATCACTTATTACTAAATCCTAACAATATTACATTTTTGCCAGCATCCCCTACCATTTACCTTAAGTTTAACTCTCGGCTACAGATCAGCTCATCATCTTGTTGTCTGCAATAGCTCCAGACTGTTTCAGAACTTACTCATTTCTTTAAACTCCATCTAAACAGACAGCACTACTTGTTTTTAATAGAATCCATACTGTCAGAAATTTGAAGACAATCAACAGTAGCTTGCTTCTCTGACCAACAGTAGCAGCAGGCGACAAAACCAACCTCCTGGCAACATTTTTCCCATTGTTTCCCCCTTTCCAGCTGCAGGAGAGACACAAAAGTGCCAGCACAGACCTGAAGCTCTGCCTCTGGTCTGACTGCCTCCACCAAGCCCACAGCTTCACCCCATCATGAATGTGCTTGTTTGCTGGTAGTTTCTTTGTGCAAACAGACAAACAGAGTTGCTTTAGGCTCTTGTCTGCTCGGGCTCTGACGTTTGCTGTTTTCATCTCAATTTTTCTGTTATCTGATGTTGCCTTGCTTCTTGCAGCTGAATGTTCTTTACTTTCTTTCTCACAGTTCTTTCTGTAAACATAGCTATGTTATTGTAACTGTATCTTATCATTCACATTCCTTTCTCATGGACACAGAACTTTGATGGACATTTCCTCTGACCACTGTAGTTGAGGGAGGAAGAACTGATTTCCTCCAATGAACAGTGATTTCCAAATGGATATAAAAAATAAAGAAGGCAGGTCTTGCCTTCCTTCCTTCCTTCTCTCTGATCCTGTTAACAAGTGTCTCTGGCTCTTCCTTTTGTGTCGCTGATGTGACAATCTGACACTATGCTTCCCTTTCCCTCAGAGCTGCTTATTCCAGTGGCTGCCAAGTTTTGTTCTGCTGGAAAGAAACTTCCAAGTTGGCTCTAGCTCTGCTTCTTTACCAGAGGCTCCAATGTACATGCCTGTGGTGTGTCAGCCCAGAGTAAACAGTCCAGCTGCGGTGACAGCTCTGTCTCTGAAGGCAGCCATACCCCAGGATCAGGAAGATGCTCAGACTGGTGCAAAAGGCAGCAAACCTGAATTGACAGCAAGTTCTACTCCCCAGCTCAAGCATCAGAAAACAGGCAGTTCATTTAAGCAAACCCAAACAAATACAAAGATTTGGATGTGGAAACAAGACTGGCATGAAGCTGGATCCATTTCCTAAGGAGCTGCCTGGTGCTATGACCAAGGTGAATTCACCCTGCCAAAGAAAACTGCACATACTAAAGCCATCAACACGACTTTTCTGCATCAGAAGTAGACAGCTTCCTTGCACAGAGGTATCTTCCAAAGGATAATAAATTGAAAATTTAACATATGGGACAGAAGAGAAGACTCTAAGTGCAGTGTAGCATCTTTCAACTCTAACTACATCTACAAAAAAGCTTTTCCAGGAAACAAGGAATGAGAAGTGCTAACTTTTCCTGTAGAAAGACCTGAAAAAAAACTTTGTATTGCAGCCTTGATACACATTAACATGGCAGTGTATCCAGTCACCAAATAAGATCAAAAGCCCGGGTTTTTTTTACTGCAAGGGTGACCAAACACTGACACAGGCTGCCAGAAAGGTGGTGGAGTCTCCATCCACGTTGGTACTCAAAAGCTGCCCAGATATATTCCTGGGCAACCCACTCTAGGTGACTTTTTGAGCAGGAGGTTGTACCAGACAACCTCCACAGGTCCTTTCCAACCTCAGCCAGTCTGTGATTTAGGATAAAGCTTGACCCACCTGTATTTGGATTTATCCAGGGAACTTGTTTAGGCAAACACAGGATTATATAAAAAATAACTCTTTCTAGATTTAGGAAATTTTGTTTTCCTAGATAAACCCATCTGAAAAGCCCTTTCTCCCTCTCCAGCTAGGCTCTCCTTACCACTACTTTAGGAAAAGGAGACCACAAAAGTTCACTTCAGAGGAAGCCATGGTTTAGAATTTGTGTCTGCCAAATGCATGAAATGCTTTGGGTTTTTTTTAACACACATTCTATTTTTTTAAGCATCAACTATGCTAAATGACTACTGATAGCACACAAACAGAAAATAGTTCCTCAAGCTTCTCTTGAATTTGAAGCGATATATTTAAATGCAAGTGTCTTTTTGGTCTGCTGTGACAAGAACAACTCCAAGTATGGATTTCCACAACTCTACATGCTCGGATGGAAGCTTTGTAAAATTGAGTGAATCACGCCAAAGATTTACCCCAAGCAGTGTACCGTGAGACAGAGTTACAGCACACACATAAAATCTCTTCACTATCTAAGGAAAAATTGTACTAACACACACAAAAGTAAAGCAACACCAGAAAATTAAAAAAAAAAAAAAGGAGGACAACAATGGATTGAGATTTTAGTATTTTAGTCTTGCAATCCTAGATCTGATTTATAATCATACACAAACCAGTCATGTCCACAGACCAGGTTCCAGTCTCTCACCACAGTGAACCTAAGAGGCCTGGCTGTAGGGTAAGGAACAATCTGTCCCAGTTTCAGAGAGCTCTGCTCCACCTGAACAGCAGATCAACCTTATCTTCTCCCAAATCAAGTCATGCTTCAGTCACACCTTGATGCAAAAACCATCTGTTGAAACCAACAGTGATCAAAAGAACAGTGTGATCCCAGATGAGCCCCTGGAGTACTGAACTTGCAAAAACATGGGAAAAAGTTACAAGAGACCTATTCCAGCTTACATTTAAAGCAGCTAATTCTGTTGAAATCACTCTCCTCTCACCTCAAGATAAGCAATGAATGCACTTTTAAAGACATCAACTGCTACCAGAAACTCACTGCTTAAGCCCTCTGGCCTTCTAATCTGATTCAAATCGCTGCAGGATTGCACTGCTGCAGGAAAAAAACCCAACACTAAGTGGCCCAGCTGTCTGCTGGGAACTGAACTAAACCAGTTTCTAAAACTAGCTCAGTAACATTCACTTCCTCCTGAGCACTCCTCTGCAGATAATACTTTTCAGTCCACCCTGCAAGTCAGAGCCATTTTTAAAAAGGTCAGTTAAACCAGAATTCTTGCCCAGATCACAGATATTTGGGTCTCAGTGTTACTGAAAACTCAGGGCTAAGACCGTCAGCTTGGCTTCACCACGAAGCCTTGAGTCACTGAATGAAGAGAGACAAAAAACTTCCACCCAAGACAGAGCATTCAAAGGTAAATTACCACACACTCATCCTTTCAGTGCAACAACTCTGAACACTGAATGTATACGTTTTCCTTCCCTTCCCAATCAGTGTTCTTTTGAACGTCCAAAAGTGGAAAGATTTCACCTGGAGGTCTTAGGAAAGCTTTTCATACCACCCCTTCAGGAGCCGCAGTTACAATATTCAACTGCAGAGTTAATACTGGTTCCAGCTCTGAGCTGCATTCCATGACTCGACAGATGAACCAGCAGGAGTATCAGACACGCCCTGCAACTCCCAACACCACAGGAAGCAGCAAACAGTGACACACGCCAGAGCACCCCAGAGCACAACTCAAACGCCACTTTACACTCCAGTTCTCTTTCCCAAATGTACTTTGCAGCGCCGTATCACTTACATGCTGTATTTCCTGCTGGCTGGCTCGGTAGTTTTTCTTGGTTAAATTGTCCACCAGGTAGCTGATTTGAGACAAGGCCAGCGAGAGCGAGTCAAGATTCATTGCTGGTTGGGGCGGAAGCAGGCGGCCGAGCCCGGCGCAAAATCACCATTATTCCCCTTTAGTCACCTCAGAGACAGGTCAATTTTTTTTCCCCCAATTAGCCTGTATCTGTTTCTGTGTTACTTTCTTCAGCTCTTCTTTCTCAGTTGTCTTTGTCTGTTCTGAAACATGGCACCTGGAAAACAGTATTGAATTAGATGCGAGTTCTGGTAGCAACGTCACACAACTACATCCACAAGAAAAATGAAGCACTACTAAGTTTTCACAGCACAAGCTTAGCTGTTTTTACACTACCTAACCACATTTATTTGCTTCTGCATTTTGCAGTCTGAAAGAGCCAGCAAACAGCTCAGTCAGAAGAATGACTACCCTTTTCAGCACTGTGAGAAAGAAGAAAATGAGATGAATAATGAATTAGATACCACACAGCAACAATCAGGGGTCAGAATCATTCAAAGCATTGATCACAAGTTCGTATAAAAAATGTGCTTTTACCATCTCTGCAATATTTTGCCTCAGTACATCCAACCAGTATTGCCTCAACCCTGCACACCAAAACAAGCAATTGTGAATGAGCAACACAGAAAGAACTGCAATAAACTAACCCTAACATTTGGCTTATACTGAAACAGCTTTCCAGTGAGCTACAACAACAGCGCTTGCCAACTTAATAAATTTCTATGACAACACAAAACTTGGCACTTGACATCTCATCTGTTAAATTACAGATTGCCAATATGACAGAATTGCATCCCAAAGTAAGTCCTGCATATCCAACAGTGAGGAGTGTCGAAGGAAGTCCTAAGCTGCTCTGAAAAGCAGCACTGTGCATTAGCAGAGGTAGAATCAGGCTGGAGTGTCACTGCTTGGAAGCTCTACCTGATCAAAACACAAAGGTTACTGGGCTTCGTGCCAGGAGTCTGAAGATCTTTTTCAGAATAAAAACTATTGCTTTGATGTCTTGGCTCTGTGGCCAAAGCCACCAGTACACGATTTCTGCCTCATCATGGAGATGGATGGCTGGGGTGATGTGTTTGCTTGGCACGCAGAGCTGAGGGCAAACCAGTCCAGGGAGCAATTCCTGCAGCAGCACAGCTCGGCAGGCCGGCCCTCCCTCTGTGGGGAGCCAGCAGGAGCAGCACACAGCAAACTGAAAAGGCTCTGCTGGGTACAGTCACAACTCTTCTTCCCATCTCCCTTTATACAAAGGTTTCCACTTGCTTACACTTAGAACTGTATTTTATTTAACATCTGCCTACACTTCAAAACATCAGGAGCAACAAATCCTTTCAGAGGCAATGGAGACCATGCTGCTCTTTGAAAAAATTTATTACATTAAGTAAATATATGGGTAAGTTATTTGTAAGGAAAGTCAAATCAACTGACTTCCAAACTTTCCTTAGGACACAGAAAACCCTGTCTACTCCGAGAAGCTATGCAAGATCCTTCTTATGCAATAAAACTTACATATCACAAAGAACAAATTTTCAAGCAGTAATACTGAAACCATTCTTCAATGACAAGGCAGTTGGTCTCTGAAAGAATTTCAGGGCATGTCCAAAACTGCATCCAGAAAAATTACACAAAACTTCCATTCCTTTTCAGTACATCTGACAAGTTAGAATTTGATATCTTTATATATAAAGGTTTTAAAGGCCACTAACTGTGGAGCACCTTTGTAGAAAGGAGGACTGGCACAAAAGTTTAAAAATGTTTCTCAGTAGCACAGTACCTGATTTTTAAAAAAAATTTAATAACCTTTAAATTCCTCTTTTGGAATAATCTAGAAAATGTCACTGGCCTTGGCAAGTACATACTTTCCAACACAATCTTATTGGTAAGGTTTAAAATACATGACCAATATAAAGCTTCTGTGAAGCATTTGTTAAAAATCAAGCACACAGACCTTGGCACAGCACTTGCACCAAATGCAGCAGTTAGTGAGGGGAATTCAGCCCCATCAGAGCACCAGATTACAGCAACCAGCCCAGAGAGCTCACAGGCTGTATCAACTCAGGATTCAAGAACAGGACATAAACCAAAACTTCAACTTGACCATTTTTAAGGCAATAACAGATTTTCAGACTTTGCCTTTCAGGCCCTTAGGAAGAAAAACACCTTTCTCTGGGTATTATTCCTCACACCAATATAAACAGCACAGCAATCACCTGTACCCCAGCTGAAAACCCAGCTTTATGGTACCGAAATTCTGGAGCTAGACTCAAGCCTAAATGTGATCCTCCCTGCAGAGCACAGACAGTGACCATCCCACCCTCCTATTAGCATCTCTGTTGTCTCCCAAAAAAAGCAGGGAATGCTTTGATTGCACGGAAGCAAAACAAGCTTTGCCACCTTCCAAGTGCAAAATCTGGCAGTGCCACTGGGGAATCCAAGGTGGAGGCAAAATGGGATTTTCCCTTTCAGGGAAGCCTTTCAAGGAAGAGCCTGAGCAAACACGGAGACTCAAGGAAGGAACACAATAGCTGAGGAAACAGCTTCCTACTTGTGTTCCAAACATATGGTGTGCACGGTGTGTGTCCCAACACTCAGCAAACCCTGACGGCTCCCACAGACACAACATCAGCAGCACTTCAGAGGTCAGCTCAGGAGAGCACACAAAATCTGAGCAACCAAGGGAGACTTGTCTGGAAAGCAGAACTGCACAGGTACCTCCCTGGTCATTCAGTGCAAGGCTAAAATTCAATTACTACAGCACTGATTAAGAAAGCTATGAATGCTATGTGAAGCAGACTTTATTTTTAGAGCCATATATCCTTAGTGGGAATCAATCTCCCTACACTGGCCTCAACAATTCAAGAAGCTTTCAGTCCACGGGACAAACCTACCAGATTCAGACAAGTCAGGCCTCAGCCACAGGGAACTTATCCAAAAAATTCAGATTTGCTGTCAAAATCACAGATCCTAAGATACAGTAATGGATTAAATACCAAACACAGGACTCGGGAGCTCTTACAATATTACTATTTTATATTGTGCAACACAGCCCATTTTTAAGATGCAGAAAGTATTTACAAAAATCTAGAGCATTACACAGCCTAAACTCTTCCTAAGGAAAACAAAAGGCCACCAGCAAAAAACATTTGGCATCTATTTCAGTAGATTTTTTTTTCAAGAGCAGAGTTCTGTTGGATTATTAAAACATAAATGCAATAAAATTTTAGGCAAGAATCCAAAACTCACAAAATAGAGGGGGTCAATATGAAACCACCCATCAGGTGTGACAGAGACACTCCCTACTAGCCAGAAATCACTAGGAGTAACTAAGCCTTGATGCCAAAGTTGACAAACCTGAAGCCTTCCACAAGTTTAGAAAGAGCCTTACATAAAAAGTAATTTCAATATTACTTTAAGCTAACTTTGGATGTATTTTCAGAATTTTGCAGAAGTAAGCAACTATTCCCACTGGGTTTCAAGAGCTGTATGGTTTTAGGCCACATGTGCTGCATGTGGAGGATAAAAAGCTCAAGTGACACAAACAGCAATGTGTTTGCTGATTAGGTTCTAAACTCCTGTCACAAAACATCACATAAAACATGCTAAAGGGACCATGGCTAAACCTGCTCTTCAGAACAGTCTCTTACCCTCTTTTCAAATCCAAGCACAAACAGAACACATGGAAGAGCAGCACATGGGGAGCAATCCAAGGGAGAAAGGAGATTTTGAATCATTCCACACTTTCTGTTTCAGGATGTCTACCACTTTGAAATCTACTGAGAAAAAAACCCTACAGTGTAAGTCACATCAGCAGTAAAATAAACTCCTAATTCATTTGAATGGTTCAAATTTAGGTGTTTACACACAGAAAAGTCACCTGAACATTCCACACACTGGAAAGCTGTACACAATTCCAGTCAACTGGAAGTGGCCATGATGATCACACACAGTAACTTTAGTTTACAGAGTGGCTGAACTAAGCACCTATGTTGTTCCCATACACTCAGGCCAGTTAAGTTTCAGGTTTGGAACATACCTCAAATACATGACACATGCATCAACCATGACATGGCTGCTTCAGGCATTTTCACATCTCAATCTGGACTGTTTAAAAAAAAAATCCAAGAAACTCTCACATCCCAATTCCCCTACAGTCAAATACTGCAGAATAAAGTTTCTGCTGGAGGGAAGGAGGGACCTGTTCTCAAAGACTTCATGCTGTTTTACCATTCAAAATTGTTTAAAAACAGCTAAATGTGATGTCAAAAGTCAAAGGAAAATTGCAGTATTGGTACCTCAGGAATGTTTATAGAACTGAAGAGCAATGTGGCAAAAATGGTGATGTCCTCAACCATGATTCTCAGTGGTAAGAATTTCCAACACAATTTAGTGATGTCCCATCAATGGGGATACAGAGCATTCCTGTCTTCAGTTCCTAAGTTATGCTTGCACATATCTTCCACTTAGCTGAACACCAAGAGTAGCCATTTCAGCATAATTTAAAATGAATTAAATACCTAGGAACACCACACAGGATAAAGAGGATAAGGTATTCCTCCAAAGAGAAAACATAAGTAGGCAGCAAGCTGGTAGTGAGTTTGGTTTGGAGACACCAGGCCAACAGCATCAACAATCAGGAGAGCACTTAAAAGCAAAAGGGCTGAAAAAAATCAAAACAACAAGCATAGAAAGGACAAACCAGTCTAGCACTAAATCTGTTTCCTGTTTATAAGACAGTCACCCCACCTGGACTCACCCTGCCTATAATTTTAACCAATGCCAAAGTAGTTACCTTAGAAACAGGAAACACTTCGGTTGGGTGCACTAAGAATGACTTATCAGAGACACACCTGTTTAGTTACCTGCTTAAAAAAAAGTTCCTGAGAGCAGCTGCCATGCTGCCTTGCAACAAGTGGGATTCAGAAAAAACCTAAGCTCATAATGTATCAACAAACTAGTGTTGTATTTCTAGTATTATTTCACTTCTGTTTGAAATAGAGTAGAAATTGACCTGAGTGCTCACTGGCTTTCTTGTATGAGGAGTAAATGGTACTAATCCAACTTAGAAAAGTACTGTGAAAGAGCTGTTGTACCGACACAGCATCTGTCAAAACACCCAACTGTTGCTATTTCTAGCTTAGAATTATACAAGTCCATTTGACTGAGCAGCGTCTTCTCAACTGGAGCACAGCATTGAGAAGGATTTCTCCCGTGTGGTCCGCAAGCAGGTTATGTCACCGGATTATTTACTACAGCTCACTTTTTCCGTATTTTCTGCGGGCAAGTCACAACACCGATCTCTTACAGAGGCCGCCGAGCCCGGCCCGGGGCAGGCCCGGCCCGGAGTGCTCGGAGCTCCACCTGTCACCGCCGGCGTTACACAAGCGAAGGGGGAGAAATGAGAACAGCTCCAGAGCTGGCGCTTTCCCCGCCACGCTGCTGCGGCCGCCTCCCCCCGCACC
>VZRZ01008635.1:352138-374180 GCA_013398175.1 Climacteris rufus
GGCCGCGGCAGAGCTGGCCAATCAGCGCCGCGCGACCCCGAAGGGGACGTCCTGCCGCCCTCCGGCGGAGCCAGTGCCGCGCGCCATTGGCCGCGAGGGGCCGAAGTCCTTCCTACTCTCTCAGCCAATCACGGCTTCGTAGCCCTCTCACCCTGCGCGTGCGCGCCGACGGCCAACCCGCGCTGCCGAGGCCGACCAATGAGCGCGGGGCGTCGCGCGGAGGCGGGGCGGGAACGGGAAGTGGCGGGCAGTGCCAAAGGGCGCGCGGAGTCATGGCGGGGGGGGGAGTGCCCCTCCCCGAGTGGTGCGGCCCGCCCCGTTCCCACTCGCCGCGCTGTTTTTTCCCCCCCGACGGTGGTACAGCCCCAGGAACGGTTTCCCCCCCACGCAGCGCCGTGGTACGGGCTCAGGCATTGGAACCTCCCCCCGCGCTGCCTTGGTCCGGCCCAGGCGCTGCTCCCCCACAACATGGCGGCTGCGAGTGCCTCAGAGCGCCTGGGTCGCGCTTCGCACGCTCTAGGGGCCGGTTTTCCCCTCCACCGAAATGCCTCCGTTTGCACCTTCCCGGCTCGCCGGCCTCGGTCCCGGAGAGGAAACTCCCTTCCCGCCCGTCTCAGCTACACCCGCCTACCAGCCTTAAGGCATTGCTGCTCCTACATCTTTCTGATCTGGAAACCCATAATATTGGGTTTGGGTTAGGGCTAGGGGGCCTTGGCATGCCTTTTCTAGCCCCAACGTTCCTGGAGCTGTAGGCTCTTTGACTCTCTCAACCCTAACCCTAGCCCTTGGCGACCCCGGGGTGCCAACACCAGGATCGGGGCCTACAGAGCCTCCCCTGGCATCCCCCGGCCCGGCCGTGAAGATTCCCCAGAGGATGAGGGCCTGAGGAAGGCAGTGCAACCTCCCAGCTCCGCTCCATCCATCCCAAAGCTCAGAATGTTGGGATAGCATTTCAGGACATGGCTTCATCCTCATATCCCACGCAGGTGCATCTCCTTCCCACAGAATGCACCTCGTGCTGGCCTGGCACATGCATCACAATGTCACTTTTATTAAGTTGACTTCCCTCCGCTTCCTGCATGTACAAAATACATGTTAAAATAAAGTGTTTGTAAACAGGGGAGCAGTAAGGCAAACACCAACGGCCACAGCACCTCTGGACCTGCCCTACCCTCAGCCACACGGACACCACGGGGCCACCGAGGGTGCCCAGGTGTTCCCTGGGTGACAACTGAAAACGTGGGACAGTGTCCTCCTCCACTTTGGCCAAGGGACCTCCTCATGCCCAGCACACCTTCAGGAAAGCCAGAGCCACAAGACCCACTGGGTACCAAACCCTTTCATCTTGGTGGGCACTGGAAGGCATTTTGACATTGGCATCAGCTGAGCATCTCTGCTGGGCTCCAGGGGAGGTGGCTCTGGGACACCCAGGACAACTGGACATCTTTTTCTTCGTGCCAAAGGGTCCCCAGAGCCCCAGCACCTGCTTGGAGGCAGCAGCCTGGCAAAGGGGCTCAGGACACAGCCCATGCCATACAAGTGGGGGTTTGGTGGAGCCTGGTTTTGTCAGAAGGTGAGGGCAGGGATGCTGCAGATCCCTTGGGAGAGGCAGGAGGGATCCGTGCCTTAACAGCATCCCTCATACATTCCTTCTGTTCTTGGGGCTTTTCTTTCTTCTCCATCTGGGTCTCTCTGTCCCAAGCAGCAATGGGGAGGTCCCCATTTACATGCAGCAAGTGTTAGTAAGGAAAAACTCTACATCTTCCACATGGGGAAGCACCCACGTGCTGTCACCCCACCTGCAGCCTCTGGTTGCAGAGAGAGAGAGTCACATGGAGAAGTACAGGAGCACTTGCCATGGTTCACCTTCCCACCATGACAGCCTGTGCTGCTTCCACAGGATGCAGGAGGGGCAGGGCCAGGTTTGGCACAAACCCATGCTGGACCCTCATCACAGATGCAGCAATAGGTACAGCCAAATTCCTCCCTCCCCAAGGGTTTTAGAAACCAAACAAGGTGGAAAGAAACTCAAAGACAGAACAAGAGAAGTTTGCTGTTGAGGTTTAACTCCCCCAACCAAATCTGCAGCCGGGGAAACTGCTCAACCCAGCAAAAGCAGGAATGAAACTATCATCCAGACAGGCAATGGAGGGACAGCCCAGAGCAACACCAGCCATGAAGAGTGTAAATGACCAAGGGAATAATATAAAACAAATTAATACTGAATGCTTTATCCCCAAAGCATCCCTTAAAACCTACATCTGTCCCAGTCCCATTCCCTGAACATCTGGAAGAACAGGATTGTAAATTTGGAGAAGAGTTTTGCTCTAGCATAGTGTCTTCAGTAGGTTGATGCAGTCACGGCAACTTCTCTATTGAGTGAGCAACCCCTGGCAGGGAAAACATTGCACTGGCATGTCCCTACCTAAGGGTCATTCTGATCCTCAAAAAAAACCCAAAAAGAACCGGGCTGAAGGCAATGGTCCCCCTTTGTAACACAAAGTGCAGCCCAGGCAAAGGGAGATGTGAGAGTAAGGGCAGAAGACCGGCAGGAAAGCAGAGTTCAAACCAAACACTGACACAGAAGAGGACTATGAGGATGTCTTCCTGTCTGATAAATATGATTACTATTTCCCTTTATGCAGAACACTCTTTCTCCCTCCAGAGTTGGGAGAAGAAGGAGTTTTAGCTGTGGAGAGGAGCTCCACCAGCACAAGGGTACACGGATGAGAGCAGCATGGCTTTGCAAACCTCAACCACGAGCCCTTAGTGATGTCTAAGGGAGTGATATCTGCCCTGAGGGGCAGAAAGGGCTTGCCTTGGACTACAAGTCCCCTTGTAGTGTTGCTCTGGCTTCACCAGGCAGCCAGGGCTGAGAGAAGCCTGACTGCCTGGTGCCTTAAGACAATGAGATACGAACCACCACAGGGCTTGTTCAGCCAAGCCCCAAGTCACAATGCTCCTCTTGGACCTTCCCAACACACCAATGTGTTTTCTTCCCACTTCCCTTTGGTCCTAGGGGAAATCTGCATCCCCTCAGCAGCAGCAGTGCAGTCCAGCCTGGAGGAGTCAGGCTGTGAGATCCACGAAGATGGCATTGGCAGTGGTCTGTCCGAAGATGAAGGCTCCGAGGGTGACCATGAACACCCCGTAGCTGACCTGAGCCCACCAGCTGTGGATGCAGGACAGGGCATGTTTAGAGGGGTCCTTCACCCCAATATCCACAAGGGAAGGGGGGAATAGGGAGGCACATTTCAATTACCTGATTGCTCTGGTTTCTTGGATTTCAGAGAGCTTGGCTTGAATCAGGCAGAGCCCTGAAAGGCAGGGGAGGCAAATTAGAACCAGATAAGTATTGTCCCCTGGGGACTGAACAACCAGGGAGCCACACTCCCCATTACAGAGCAGAGTCCAGCCAAAACAGTTGGGCTGCAGACCAGCCTCACACCACATTTTTGTCCTCTAAAAATCTCCTGGTTCCTACATTTCCATCCTGCCCCCTCCCTCTTCAAGACAGACAGCCATGAGATCTTTGCCAGTCCCTGAGCATCCTGGGATGCCCTACCTGGAAAGACAAAGATGAAGCAGGCAGCCAAGCCCCCAATGACAGAGATGACTTTGCCAATGTCAGGGATGAAGAGAGCCAGGAGGAGAGTCAGGAGGAACCAGCTGATGGTCTGAAGCAGGCGTCTCCTGCGCTCCCGAACCACGTCCTCCTCCACTGTTACCCCGGTGTAGCGGAGCCAGAGACCCTCCAAGACAGCCCTGTGGGGACAGACCCAGGGCAGAGGGGTTCCCCGTGCTGCTCCTCCTTCCCACACCAGCCCCTGCCTTCTCCCAGCGCTCACCGGCCACAGAAGTGCAGGATGGGGTAGGATGTCAGCACACAGAGGATGATGAAAGCCCGGGCAAGGGCAACAGGGATGTCATTAGAGGGGTAGGACATCAAGACATCCTGCTCCACGCCAGCTCCAAAGGTTAGGAAGCCACAGACACCTGCCAGGAAGGGAGCAGTCAGCAGGGGACAGGGACAAGTCTCCTAAACATCTCTTTGTAGGACCAGACTTGGATGGATATGGCACAGGGCACATTGCAGAGGGGGGTTCGATGGACTCCCCTCCCTTCCCGCTCTGACCCTTGCTGAGCAGAGGGTCCCTGCCCTCCAGAAGCTCACAGCCATTGCAAGGACTGTGCCACACTCACACGGTGTCCCCTCACTTACCAGTGCCTGTGTAGACAAAGAGAGCAATCACCATGGCTGCTGTCACCACTGCCCCCCAGGTCTTCACCTCTGGCTGCTTCATGCTGTTAAAGACGGGCACGCTGCTCACATGGCACTGCCAGGACAGAGAGAGACACAGGGATACAAGATGGGCCAAACCATGTGGGATCCTACTTGTGATATCCTGCATTTGTTGGGATATTGTGGTTCCCCCAGGTTTGTTACTGGACAAGAAAAGGGCAGGGATGGGCTGCCCTGTACTTCCCAGGTGGGGTAAAATGGATCTGTCTCCATCCAGAGGTGGTGAGATGTTAAAAAGGCTTCACCCCCCTCGCAAAGCCTTGTGATGAGCACATGGGGAGGGTTTTAGTCCAGGGGAGCATCCCTGGACCATGCTGGTTTTCCACCCAAGGAGCCACGGGGTGGAAAGGGAGTGCTAAGTTCATGGCCTTACCTGGAACCCAAAGCAGATGGTGGGCATGGCATTGAAGACAGCTGTCCAGGTGGAGGGGCTGGCAGGAGAGAAACAGCCACCAGTCAGACAAGGACCCCTGTGCCCCCCACCCAGTGCCCCAGGGGAGGATGACTGGGAGTGCTCAGTGTCTTTGCTGTTACTGCATCTCCCCACCCAGGATGATGCCATTGCAGACAACAAGGTTTTCCTGGGATTTGGCACTCCCTGAAGACCAGGGCCTTCCACTGAGACAGAACCAGCTAAACCTGAGCATACAAAAGTAAAACTATCAGTAAAAAATAAGCATCTAGTTGGGCAGTGCAGAAAACTGGTCTAACCTTTGCTCTGCCATAAAATTCCCACTGCCTGCACTGGATCCAAAAATATCCCCACACCTTGAGGAAAGGATCAAGCTACAGTGGCTGTGCTGGCCAAGGAAATAACCAAAATCATCCAAAAATAGACACAGCCCTTGCTGGGTGAGCACAAGCACTGCACAGGGAACTCAGGGCTTGGATGTATCAGAAAGAAAAATCAACCAGTGCTCCTCAAAACTTGCAATGGAGCCATGGGGACCTTTTAAGAGGTCCTTTTAAGAGGTCCTTTTCCTCTTCACCACCTGCTCCTATGAAACATGCAGAGGTGCAGCCACTTGGGAGCTTCTGGCAGCTACAAGCAGAGTCCCCAGGACCAGGGATGGGACTCATGAAAGATTTGTCCCCAGTCTTCACAGCCCTTGCTCCCACAGCCCTGCCTGGCTCTGCAGGCTCTGTGATGGCCACTGTCAGCATCATGTCTCTAGCTCTCACCTGGTGGGGATCTCCACAGGCACCAGCTCCTTGTCAGGCCAGATGTACTTGATGATGATGACTGCTGTGACGTACCATGTGCCAATCACACTGAGGGAGCTGCGAGAGGGGATGAGGCCATCAGTGCTCTACCTCCCACTTCATGGAGGGTCTCCTTCCAGCCTCTACATCCCCATCTTCCTCTCTGCACAGCCCAGGCCACTCCCCTCGTGTCTATCAGACCTATCTTTGCTCTCCCTTGCCACAGGAATATGGCAGGCACTGTCACCCACTGTCCTCTGAGAAGATGCCAACACAATTGCACTGTGCTCGGGAGCTGTCCCATGCTCCTGTGAATGGCAAACCTGCCAGACCTGGGTTTTGGGCAGGAGAAAGAGGCAAGTGTTGAAGCAGTGACACTCCTTGGTGTCCCTGGTCCAGCTCCAGCAGCCAGGTCACACCAAGATGCTTGATGGAGCAGGGCTGGGCTGCAGATCCCATGGCCAGGGACACTTACTGGCTCTCCTTTCTGTGGGAGTGCCAACTCCAAAGTTAGCAGACAATGCAGTTGAAAGCAGCTCTCTCTGCTTCCTCCAGCTAGCAGAAGGGAGGGACACAAGCCCTGAAGTACAACACTGTGGCTGCACAGTGCTCAGCAGCTCCTCTGCTCCCCAGATGAGGAAACTGAGGCACACAAAGGCAGAGAGTGAGGGGGCAGACATGGCACTAGAACCACAGCATTTCCAGTCCCTGTCCTCTGTGACTGTGCCCATCCAGACTCCCAGCCCCAGAGGGCTCTCCCTACCCACCTGGCATATTTTTGGAAGCCAATCTCCTTGGGGATGGAGAGGGGCAGGATGAGGAGGAAGGCAGTGATGCTGATGGTGAACTTGCGGTCTGTGTACCAGCGGCTGTCCCCAGCTCCCTCGGGCTCCTTCACCAGAGCAGCAATGACTGTGGGGACAACCAAGAGGCTCAGGCTGGCTCTTCCAGCTGCAGGGACAACAACAACTGGTAATTTTTTGCTCCATGGCACACACTTACTTTTGTCCTCCTGGTCTCCAATGATGATGAGGAAGGCAATGCAGGTACCAAAGGTGTAGACGGCGATGGCCACCTCACACAGCACACCAGGCACCTTCCCACAGACGGCCCACACGACCTCCTGGTAGGTCCGCTCGTTGCTGGCCTGCGAGCAGTACGCCAGGATGACCAAGCCTCCGATGATGAAGATCAACATGCACTGGGATGGGGAAGAGACAGGGAGGGAACACTGAGGCAACAATATGGCAAAGTCCCCAAAGCCACCCCAGGCAGCCACCCTTGAACACACTGAGCATCTCTGGTGCACCTCACTCAAAAGAGCTTCTTTTCAGGAGCCTACTCCTCCACAAGCCCTTTCTGGGGCTCCACACATCCCTCCCATGCACCCTCACAGAACAGGACAGGGACCTGTCCCTTCCCTACTCTCACCATCTGCAGGGCAATGCCTGCAGCCACGCCTCCGGCCATGCTGAAAGCAGCAGGGAAGTTGAGCAGCCCAGCCCCGAGGGCAGCGTTGACCACAATGAAGACAGCTCCCAGAGCCGACGTGGCCCCCAGACCGTTTCCTTGGCTCTCTGCATTTTTGGGCGCTGTCTCCACACTAGGGCTCTGCAGGAGCCTGGCCCGTTCGCCGGCATCGTCACTCCACTCCCAATCCTTGTAGTCACTGTTGATGCTCCCGGTGCCCTGAGCCATCGTCCCTCCTAGGTGGCACACGCCACCATCCACGTCACACTAGTGCTCCTGCACCGGGCTCAGCTGGCCACCTTGAGGGGCCCCAGCCAGCACTGGCTCCATCAGGCAGGGAGGGCAGCAAACAGGCAGGCTGGGATGCAGCAACACAGGGCTCAGGCACTTTCCTACTCCTAGAAGGTGATGAAAAAGGACACTTGTTAAGTGTTAGTTAAATTACATTAACAAGGAGCAACCTGGGCATCCAGTGGGGGACAGGGAAAATTAGTTCTGGGAGTCTCACCTTGGGGGTCACAGCACACACACACACCAGCAGAGATACAGCAGGAGAACTCACCTCTCATCCCCCAAATCCAGGGACAGGACACCGCTGCTGTCGGATGGGGGACTGAGCCCCGGCTGTGGGGCTGGGGAGCTGCAGCCTCACAGCAGGACTTGCCTTTCTGTGGGCACGAGACCCAGCGTCATGGCTCACTTCCTGATTTCCAACCCCAATTCCTGCAAGCTCTGCAAGAGCTGCTGTGCACGTGCTCCTGGGTAAAGGGCAAGGCTGGGCTCAACAGGAATGACCCATGTGTGCAGCAGACACACCGTGTCAACAGGAAAAGCGAGACTGGCCGCTCCCAGTGCACCCACAGGGTGACCACCACCAGCAGGAGATGATGTCTCAGAAGCTTTTGGATGTGAAGATCTGGTGTTTCTAGCATCACAGCCCTTGGGGTTGGAAAGCCCAAATCTCATCCCAGTGCCTCCAAGCTGGAGGAGATCAACCCTCACAACCTGGCAGGATTTGGTGGGAATCTACACAGCTACGAGAAATGTCTTTTCAAGAAAATCTGGTTTTTATCTCTAAAGGACATCTACAGAGACTCTTCCTGCCCAGTTCACTCGCTGATTCTGGGCTATTTAAACCCTGTGCTTGTGCTATGAATCGTGGGGGGATTTCTGGGGAAGGGGGGGAAGGGCCGCCCTCTCCCCGGTGAGCAGGAGCGTGGAGGGGACAGGCCGATGGGTCCGCGTGGGCTGAATCTCCCACCCGACCGAGGCTGCTGCAGGGGGTCGATGCTTCTCCCAGGGCCTGGGGGAGGATGCTGAAGGGTGTCCTTTGCCTCCAGGCAACGCCGCCATTCTCTGACAGCCAGAAACCCCGAGAGCAGGCGCTTCTCCGAGGGTGACTCGACAGACCCGCGGCCCCGCGCGGGCCCCGGCGGCGCCCCCCGCCCGGAGAGCAAGGCCCGGAGCCGGGGACGGTCAGCCTGCGATCGCAGGGGATGGATGCCCTGGGGGACGCGGCGCTGTCCCGGCGAGGCGCTGAGCTCCCCGCGTGTCCCCCCACACGGCCCCTCCGTGCCCCGGCCCCACTCACCAGGCGGGAGCGCGCTCCGTTCCGCTCGGTCCCTGCCCGGTCCCAGTCCCGGCCCCGGCCCCGGCCGGGCTCGGCGGCAGTGGCGGCGCGGCGGCGGCTCCGCCCTGCCCGCTGCACGCCGGGGGTTGTAGTCCGGCCCCAGATGCCGGGGAACATCAGCGAAGGGGGAACATCCCCCTTCGGGCAGCCCGTCCCAGCGGCTGAGCCCGCGGGGACCCGCGGCAAGGAGAGGGCGAGAGACGGGGCTGTGCTCCAGGGTGCTTTTATTGTACAGAGAACGGGCAGGAGAACGGCCCCGCGCGGGGAAAGAGGGGGCTGCTCCAGAGCCACGCAGAACCGGGGACCACAGCACAGGAACCCACAGCGCCGTCGGGCAGCACCTTCGGCGTGTGCGGCATGGGAAGCGGTTTATTGCACAAAGGACAGTAAGCAGCGGCCGTGGGCATGGGGCCAGTAAACAAGCGGCGTGGGAGCGGAAACCCTGTCAGGGAGCGGCGGGAGGATGCAGCCTTGCAGCGAGCGAGGCTACAACGTGCATTACACGGGACAGGGGCACTGGACCGGGCTGTCCCAGCTCCAAGGGGCACGTGGCTGCCCTGGGCAGGAATGGGAAATGAGGATTGTCCTGCTAAATACCCTGGTAGGGCTGCAGACGGGAAAGGTGCCAGCGGATGGAGAAAGCTCACAGAGTCAGAGGTAATGCCCGCAGGTCTGCCTAGGGAGCCTCCACTCCATTGTGCTCCAGTGGCCAAGGATGACCCCATGTCCCATGGCAGACAGGCTTTGGGAATTTGTCCTCCCCAGCAACACCTACGTTTACCACTGTAGGCTTCAATTTCAGTGCCAGGACACCAGTTCCCACCTGGGAGAACCTCAGTTCACATACCTCTGTGCTCTTGGAGCACACCAGGGGGAACTACCCTTTCTCTACATGGGATCCTCAGATCAGGGTCTGGTCATATAAGACCCCTGTGCTGGCATGTCCCTGAGGGGGAATGTTTGGTGCATGGAAGGGACAGGATCCAGCTGTGCAATGACGGGATGAAATCCCCAGGTCAACATAGCCATGCACCAGTTTATTTGGATTAAAAATCAGAGTCCAGGGGGACACTCAGTTTAGAAGGACAGAATGTTTTTTGAGTCATCAGCTCTCAGATTTCTCTCAAGATCTCTGTTTCCTGGTGTCACCAGAAATGTGGTTGAACAGAGCAGGTGAGGGGAACACCTCAGACCCCCACGTGAGTGGGGACACTGCAAGGCCAACCTCTTGGCTTACACCTTTAGGACACACACAGACTGCAGGGAGGGCCACTGGAGGTACAGGGCTGCACTGCTGGTCTTAGGACAGGAACGGGACAAGGCAGAGACCACCAGATATCAGTTTTCAGAGGAGATTCTTATTTGGGTGGGGGGAATGAGAAATTGCTTCACCTCCGGGTATGAAAGTGAAGTCAGGAGAACCAGACAGGTTTAAAGGAGGGACACTGGTCGGCCCCACGCACCGATGCCACTGTGAATTACATCTGAAAGGAGAGTCCCAGATGGAAAGAGCGAAGCCAACAACGGAGCAGAGTTTGGTAGTGAGAAGTCCTCAGAGCTGGTTGCCAGAGGACAGCTTTGGTGCTGCCCAGCCCCACACTGGGACGATGGAGGAGGATGGAGCCTGCTGGCAGCAGGCACCGGCTGAGGAGGTCAGAGGAGTGCACCGGAGCAGCCCTCCTGCTCAGCCCACCCAGCTCCCTGCCTGCTGCTGTTTGGACCAGCAGCCAACAGCCTCACAAAGCCTTCTCATGGAGAAATGCGTGTGGAGAAGCCTTTGGTGCCTACACTGGTAGGATGGCATTGCTAAGCATTTGCTTCCTCCAGCATAGATGGGTGCTGGGGCTGACGGAGAAGGGATGGACAGCAGGGAAGAATGGCTGTGATGAGCAGGAGCCAGCAATGATGTCCCTGCTCCACAACACAGGGCAGATTTGACTAGGCTTCTACAACTCGTCTACAAGATACATTCAGCAGCGGCTTCAAGTGCTGTGGTTGGAAGTATTCTGCTTGTTTCTTTTCCCTCCCCATCTTCGACTGGTGGGGAAGGGAAAGCCACCAGCTCCAGAGCACACGTTTGTCTTTACTTTGTGACTTGATGGATGGCATGAGCCAGGTAACCTACGTTGCCTGACGTAACTCCCGCCACAGAGATGCGTCCATCCTTTGTCATGTAGACAGAGAACTCTTTGATCAGCCGCTCCACCTGGGGTGAAAGAGCACAATTCAAACCACAGGCCAACCTTTGCTCTGTCAGCAGAGTGCAAATCTAGCCAGCTTGCCAAAACTCAAAGCAAACTGGGTGCCAGCAAACAGAGCATCCCATTACCTGCAGAGCCAGTGGGGTACCCTGTGCACCAAGAGAGATGCTGCTCAGCTCTCAGGCCACACAGCAATATTGCAGATGTTCAGCTGGAAGAGTCACCTCACTTGAGCTGACCTTTAAGGTCACCTCAGAGCAGCAGCAAGTGACTGTTTGCTTTGATAGACATGATGGCTACATTTACTTTCAACCTCCCCAAGTACAGCAGGGAACAGCAAGATCAGGGGCCCCATGATATGCCAGTGCTTAGGGCTTGGAGGATGCTCCTCCTGAGGAAGAACTGCTTACAAGGGCTCATTTTGGCATCTGCAGTCAGAAACTTACTGACAAGGACCACAAATGACACTTTGAGATACAGGAACTGCCTTTACCTGCTCAGGCTTCAGCCCTGTGAAGCAGAACATGCCGATCTGGTCGGTGATGTGCTGCCAGTTGCGGGAGGATCCCTCTTTCTTGAGGTTGGACACCAGCTGAGTTCGCATGCTGATGATCCGGTCAGCCATGCCCTTCACCTCTGTGAGCCTGAGGAGCCAACCCAGGAACAGCTCAGAGTGGGGCTGGAACACACCAATGCTGCCTCTCCCCACCACAGCTACCAGGAATCAACCTCTCCACCTGGAGGGGCCTCATAGTGGGATGCAGATGAACAAAGACCAGGGAGCATGAAGACAAAGCTCCAACTGGGGAGCTCCTTCTTTCTCCTGATACCCCAAGGTGACCACTATTTATTTATTCCCTAGCTGTTGGACACTACTACCAGAGTATAGGCATCTCTCATGGCTGAAAGCCACAGGCCAGTAGGATGCCTCATGGCAGCACTACCCAACCCCAGATAAAACAGTATCTGCAGATGAACCAGGAGTGCAGAGGTAGCACAGGCAAACAGGCCCCACTCCAAGGCAGCACAGCCAGGAAACGTCTCTGCTGGGCCCTGGATCAGGCACAAGTGTCAGGCTGCCAAAAGAACACAGCCCCCAGTGAGGCCACAGCACACTGCCAGCCTTTGTTCTGCCAGGCCAGCTGCTGGGAGGGACCCAGCACCGATGGGCTGGGAAAACAGCACAGGCTCATGCCAGGAACCAGGCTTAGGGCATGAGGGTTACATTCCTGGGTCTTATTCCCAGGGGGCTTACACTTCCACTTCCCCCACATGAGACACACTACGTGGCTACACCGCCTCAGACTTTTATGCTTCTTGGATAGGCACATCCTGCAGACCTCAATCCTATAGGAGCTTTATCCCCTCTGTTATAGTGTTTTCTGCCTTGGTAACATAAGGAAAACCTGTTTGTGTCAGGTTAAACCAATACCAGCTGATGCCAGGATATAGGCAGGGATTTTTCCAGAATAAAGGCATGTCACATGGTCCTGACTGTTCCTGAAGCTGAGCTGCCTGTGACAGCAGCATGCAGTAAGCACAGCACAGGGCTTGACTAAGAGACCTCACTGCCATGAGCATTACAGGTTCCTTCTTACCACTCCTTCCGTAGGTCGGGGGTGTTCAGGATCAGAGAGGCAATGCGGGCCCCGTTCACGGGGGGGTTGGAATACATGGGGCGGATGAGGATCTTCAGCTGGGACTCGACTCTCTTGGCCTCATCTGCATCACTGCAGATCACTGTGAAGGCACCAGCACGCTCTCCTGAAAGGGAATCACAGAATATCCTGAGTTGGAAAGGACTCACCACAGGATCATCAACTCCAGTTTTTGGTGCTGCACGGAACAACCCCAAGAATCCCACGATGTGTCTGACAGCGTTGTCTAAACACTCCTTGAACCCTGTCAGGCTTGGTGCTGTGACCACTTCCCTGGGGAGCCTGCTCTAGTGCCTGCCCACCCTTTGGGTGAAGAACCTTTTCTTAATATCCAGCCTAAATCCTCCCTGACACAGTTTTCTGCCATTCCCTTGGGTCCTGTCACTGGTCACAGAGAGCAGATGCTGACCCTTGGGAGGAAGCTGAAGATTGCAATGAGCTCTGCCCTCAGTCTCCTCCAGGTTGAACAAGCCAAGTGCCCTTAGCTGCTCCTTTAGACCATTCACCATCTTTGTAGCCTCCTTTGGTCACTCTAAAAGCTTTATATCCTTCTTATACTGTGGCACCCAGTGCCACAGCTTTAGTGGATCCCTATTCTCTGGAAGGATTTCCACCAGCTTCCAGCAGGTTATCCCTGCTCATGACTGCAGGATGAACACAGGCAGCAGGAAGACAGTGGCTCCTAAATCCTGAGGTACTGGGGTCCCTCCAGCAGCCTGGCTGAAACCATTTCCTCACCACGTGCCCTACTCACCGTAGAGCCCCATGTTCTTAGCAAAGGACTGGGACAGGACGATGTTGATGCCCTGATCGATGAAATACCGCACAGCCCAGGCATCCCTGTTGATGTCCCCGCTGGCAAAGCCCTGGTAGGCCATGTCAAAGTACACCAGGAGGTTTCGTTTCTGCCAGGGAAGGGGAAAGAGAGTGTCACAGAAGCTGAGCACCCCTCCAGGAGCAGGGCAGCAGGCTGAGAAGAGCCCTACAGACAGCAGCCTGTCCACCTGCAGCCACTCTCCTCCAGGAGAGCCATTCCCCTTTGTGTGCCACAAGGAAAGCAAAACCTGCAGCTACATACCACACATCAAAAGAGCAGCTAAAGACCCTCCAGTGCACTTATGGGATGTGCAGTCTGGCCCAGGAGGCAGAAGTAGATTGAGCAATAACAAAATATTCTACTTCAGTGTCTTCTGTATTATAAGTTCCCAGAGAAACCACCTGGGAACATTCTAGTCAGGTGCCTGCCCCTCCAGTGCCTCCAGCCGCACTGCCCCTTAGTCAGGAGACCCATGGCCTTTTCTAGGCCACAGAGGTCACTTTGGTATCTACCCATTCTCAGGACACTACAAAGGCCAGGCATCCCCAAGCCAAATTTCACAGGCTACAGGCTTGAGGGAACAGCAGGAAGGAGGAGAAGGTAGAACCTGTCCCTGTCTGTTTCTAGCTGAAGCTTGCAAGGAGACACCAAGCACGTGGAAGATCTTCCAGCATTTTTAATACACCAGCACTGGTCACTGTGATCACTCTGCTCCAGTGATCACAGCTCAAGCTTCCAACACTGCTGCTCTCCTTTCAGGTCTCCCTACCCCAGCTTCCTGGGAAGGTGCCAGCAGAAAGCCTGATGGTCAGCTAGAAGCTTTATGCCTGTGTTTGTCTGGCTCCTGTCAGGAACCTGACACCCATCCTGGCTTCAGGGAAAGGAATAACCTTTAGCAAAGTGAAGGCCAGGTGCCACCCACAAGAGGCCAGAGATGTGGTTTTCCCAGGAATGGCACAGTGCCCTTGGACATTGCTCACCTTCACCGTAGCTGCCAACTCCTTCCATTGCTCCTGCCGGGGATCCACGCCGGTGGGGTTGTGAGCACAAGCATGTAAGAGGATGATGCTCTTCTCTGGAATTTTCTGAGGAAGATGTTACAGAGAATGAATTATTAATGATATCTGACCACTCTCTCTTCAGCAGATGAGACTTGTGCTCTAGCCAGCTTAGAATATCCCAAGTTAGAAAGGACCCACAAGGATCATCAAGTCCAACTCCTGGCCCTGCACAGGACAACCCTGAGAACCACACTATGTGCTTGAGTAGTCCAAACACTCCTTGAACTCTGTCAGGCTTGGTGCTGTGACCACTTCACTGGGGAGTCTGTTCCAGTGCTCAACCACCCTCTGGATGAAGAACCTTTTCCTAATATCCAGCCTAAACCTCACCTGACACAGCTTCATGCTGCATCATCACATTTAGGGTAAAGTAAGATCACCACCCATCTCCTCACATGACCTCCCTTCTTCCAGGCATGGAAGACAACTCACAGAAATGTCATCCATGGCTCCAGAGAAGTCCAGGCTGCACGTCTTGGGGTCATAGTAACGATAAGCCTGAAGCTGCATGCCAGCATCACGGAAAATGGGGGTGTGATTGCCCCAGGACGGTTTGGGTAGATACACATCACGGCTGGCCTTGAAGAACCGTTGCTGGACAAGAGAAACACAGAGTGTTCAAAGAGGTTGAATAGATTCAAGCAGTTAGAAAACCCTGAAGATTCAGCTCTAGTCAAAATACATCTGTTCCTTCCCTCGCTAGCCAGGGACTTACCAAAAAGTTGGCTCCAATCCGCAGAGACCCAGTCCCAGAAATACCCTGCACAGTGACGTACTGCAAGGCAAGAAACAAACAGCTGAGTCTGAGCAGCTACACTGTGATACAGGGAAAGCACAGTCACTACATCAGCACTGGCAGCAGCACACCAAAACAGGGACAAGGGGCTGGAGGGACTGCAGGGGTCAGCAGCTCCAGGGCAGGGAGTTGGGCCCCCTGGCAAGGTTAAATCCCTTCCTTGAAAGGGGCTGTTTCACCCCAGCCTTCAGAGGAAGCAGTTATCCTTGGGCCCAGCCAGCCCACAACACAGAAGCATGAGTACCCTGCCAGTTCTTCCACATGTGCTGGGCACCCACACACCAACTGTGTGTCAGACAGCACTGCCTGCCCCCTGTGTCCCAGCCTCTCCTTACCCGGCCACTCTTGAATGCCTCACTGTTCTCCCCCAGGGCCAGCTCTGCGGATGCCCGGGTGAAATCCGCCAGTCCCCCAATGGGCAGGTACTCCTTGTCCATCTTCTTGGATGCTATCATGGCCTCTGCCTGCAAAGGAGGACACAAGTTCAGTGAGGAAGGCATCACTGTGGAGACAATGGTGGACAGCTCGAGGTCACTTCTCTTCACATTTGCTTGCTCAAAAGGGGCAAAGGTTGGAGTTTCTCTTCAGGGCTCACTCCAAGCCAGGGACAGCAGCAAACATCTCAGATGAAACTGAGCGGCCACCAGAGCCCTCAGTGGGTGACAGTGTTGGTACAGCAGAGCCAGGAAACCTGGCACCAGAGGAGAGCACCACTTCCAGCCCATTGCAAGTCAATGCTGCTACATCAGGACACACATTTTTTTGCCCAGCAGGAACTGTCCTGCAGGAAGGCAACACTTGAGCAGTTACTGAGGCAGATATTATCTCTACACAGGAGACATCCCCAAACCAGGTAGGGTAGCAAACATTTTGCAGGGCCTTATCATGCTGGGACAGACCCTGGCAGCATTCACATACCACCAGGAAACTGTCCTGAGACACCATCCAGGTTCCCTAGTTGTGACCCAGCTGCACAGGGAGAGGGAGGGCAAGGGCTGGCTTTAAACTCCACACCAACAAGGCACATGGACAATGCACCCTCCCTGTCGATGTGTGTGCAGCCAATCAATGTGTGTGTCAGCTGCCAGCTATTTAACAGCCTATTTCTACCCTACAGCCCTGAAAGACCCCATAATCCCCTCAAGGGCAATGTCCACATCCAGGGCTCCCTGGGCTGGAGTTTTAGACTGGCTTATGGAAAAACTGGTAACATCGGCTCAGCAGAATTTCTAAGACTAATCCATTAAGGGGACAACGTCAGCTCTTTCCTCCCTTGTGGGGTGGCCCAGGGAACATCAGCCTATTCAAGAAATACCTTGAAGTTCAGAGACAAGTGTGTTGGAGGGTTCATGGAAGTCAGCAATGAGTTAGAGTTGCCTGAATGGGAACAGGACATGTATTTCCTGTTTTGTCCTGTACTACTTAACGGCTCTGTTGTGTCTCAAAAGCATCAGTCCTGCTAAGAGAGACACCCAGGAATACTGTCCTGCTCTGTCAGAGACAAAGCTTATTTTAAGGACCAACAGACAAAACTTGCTTAGCAGCCTTCCCCCTCCCTGACCCCCTTAGGGTACCTGACCCCTGGATGTGGCCCTGCCCAGCAGCCAGCACGTGGCTCACCTTGCGAACACAGTTCAGCACATACGGCTTCCCATTGTCATCCCGGTACGCCCCCACGCCCAGGTTCATCTTCTTGGAGTTGGTGTCACGTTTGTAAGCTTCTGTCACCCCCAGGATGGGGTCGGGGGGACCCATCTCCACGTGGGACCACCATGAGCTAAAGGGAGAAACAAGAAGATAAGAATCAGGCTTGAGAACTGGGCAGAGATGTGCACCAACGTGGCTAGAAAGAAACTCTCAAGGGAAATCTTGTCTTTAAACCACTGAAAAAAAGGTACAAGTGGTGTTAAGAGAAATATCCAGGGGGGAAAACACCAAAACAATCCCTTTAAGCTCACATTTTATGTTGCAGAATGGGCAAAGAGCCTCAGTTCACTGTGGCTGAAGATAACTGACTCCCTCCCAGCCATTAGCATGTCGAAATGGCCCTGTTTGCCTTATGTGCTGACACCATAAAGAGCCCAGGAAACAGAAGCCTTGAACTCTTACACTCTGGACAAGTGCCCAGAGCTTACAGGTGGGATTGCATAGGTTATTCCCCTCCAGGGAACCTTGGCCAGACGCAGACAATTGCACAAAAGCACAAAACACGAATATGGAGCCTCTTCCAAATTCCTGGAAGGGCTCTAGTACATGAAAACTAATTTGCTTCTCTCCCAACACTGGCTGAGATTTCCATTCCCTGCCCTACAAACTCTGCCTCCCTTGATGTTGTAGCCAAATGCTGTTTTCCTGGAAATCACAGAGGACACTTTCTTGCCAGTCTGACAAGCAACAAGCTCTGATGTGAAGACCCTTCCCCTGTTGTCAAGCATGAAAACTCCCTGTGTTAGGAGCAGCTTTGTGCTCCCCCAGCACCAGGAGCCACCTGCCTCTGCCCTGCTGGCAGCACACCCTGAAGATGGAGAAGCTCTCTTAATGTCAAGGGCAGAGCAGACCATGCTATAAAAAGAAACCTGTTATTTCCTTTGGCCACAGTCTCTGCCCTGTCCCCCGTCCAGGCTTTGCCAGGCTGCAGACAGTGCAGGAGCAGCAGTGTGGTCTATTTTAACCTGCCTGGCAGAGGACTGTGGCTGTCACAGCCCCCACCTGAAGGCATTGCATGCAGCTCTGAGCATCCTGACTCACCACACAGGCCCCTGCCCAGGCCCCCCACCTCGGTGGGGAACAAAGGGTGCAGCACAAAGACTGGGTTTATCTCCTCTGGAGCAGGACTTGAGCCTTGATTGCTGAAGAAGAAACACATAGCCAGAGAGACATATCAGCTTTACTAAGCTTTGAAGCCCAAGAAAGGCCACCACATCTGATGATAACAACCTTTCCCAACTTGGGAATGCTGTCCTGGGGCTGGTTCCTGCCCCAGGCAATGCAGGCAGCCTGGAGCCAGCCCAGGGCCAGCCAGACTTCCTGCTGAGTGAGTAGTGCAGACTCTGTAGGCACATACAGATCTGTGGGCAGCAGGGCCAGTCAGGTTAAGGAAGTTCTACCACGACCAGCAGAACTCACAAAATCATCTTTCCTCTCCACTTTGTCCCTGTTTTAGGTCCATTTAGACCCAGTTTACTCACTACATAAACATATTTTGCACCGCCCCATGTATGTAGATTGCATCTCATGGAGCCCAAAACATCATTTGCCCTCTCCAAACTAACTGCTCTTCCCATCCACACACTACTTCAAAAAAAAAAAAAAAAAAGTCTGTTTTTCCTTTCAACAGGCTTTGAGGAAGAGGCAGAGCCACCTCAGGTAGTTTAAAAATGGAAGATGTGCTTAATGTTTTTCAGACCACTAACCAGTCTTAATTACCTCTAAAGTATAGGATCAGCTTGGAAAGAAGGATGAGTCAGTCATGCCAGCAACACACACCCTCCAGAGAGGGACAGGGCTGTAGCCAGTGCAGAGGGAGTGACCTGGGGAACCAACCTGAGCAGGACACGTCAAGGGGTTGTCAGGGCAAAAGCCTGCTGCAGGTTCAGGCAGCTTTGGAAAAACCTCTCCCAACACCTTCCTGGCAATGGAGAGCAGGGAAAGAGAGAAACGCTGCCCAGGAGTGTGTTCCTCTGCAGTTTACCTGGTCTAGGATTATTTTGGTGTCAAGGGCTGCAGGAGCCTGGCCATCTATTTTAAAGAACTGCTGCTTTGGAGATGGTGACAGCACCTCCTTTCTGCTGGGCTTTTCCCCAAGCAGCTTACAGTGTTTGGGGTATTTAGGTCCCGATCCTGCAAAGGCTTAGGCAGGTCACTGAGCTCTAATATACTGCAATTAATGCTGATCCTGTGGGCATTTACCTAAGCTCCAGCACTCCAGAGTTAAGTACTTTTGTTCTGAGCCGGTTTTTCTGTCAGCTTAATGGACCGAAGGGTAGGTTTAGGACTTATTTTCCCGTTCTCAGCATGAAGGTTTCCAGGTGAAACAAAACTCCTCTGGTGTTTCCAGGGAGGTGAGCTTGCAGGGAGACAGGAGAAAAAAGTCTGGGCTGAGTTGTCCAAACACATCAGGATACCAAAGAGATCAGAGTCGATGCTTTCCCAAACGGGTTTGGAAAAAAGAGATCTACTAGGGATCCAAGGCCACAAACCCTAACACACTCCACATTACTTTGGTTGTCCCTGCACTGCCCTACTTTTTATTTTAAGCAATTAAAAGAACATTGGGCTTGAATAAAGGTCAAAGCTATAAACTGCACATCTCTGCCAGGCCAGAGGTATTTCAGTGTGCAAAACTAACCAGAGTTGAGTTTAAGCTGGGGTTGAACTACCTGAGGGGTACTCGATGTAAGCCAAAGGAAGCACATTCTCCACCAACAGCACTTCAACACAGAAGGCCCAGTCAGAGTTTAGATGCTCATCAGAGCTGGTACCCAAGTAGCCTCTGTACTGTCCAGCCAGGGTGGCCCGGTTTAATGTACAGCTGCAAGTGCAGTGGGACAGAGAGGGTGGGAAAATGCACCAGAAAGTGCATAAATTGGCCAACACCTTTCAAAATTGTATGTGGAACTTATGCCTCAAGTACACACACTTAAGGGGTGCTTAAGGACTTGAGCCAGGCCCTGTGAGCAAGCATTTACAAGCCCAGTGAAGGTTTCCATTGTGGAGAAGCCAGCCCACGTTCCCGGAGGTACAGCCACATGAGACACTGGCTTTCAGAAGCTCTGCCAAAGCCCCCACAGCAGTTCTGCAAGCCGGAGCAGAGCCGAGGGGCCAAAGGCTGCCAGGCTGTCCAAAGGCTGTCAGGATACCACAGCTAAAGCAAATATTTACACAAGAACAATGCCAACAGGCTGCTGGGCTACTACAGGGCCTTTCAAGACTAAAAATTCCTTGCCCCAGCGACGGTAAGCTTCCCACCAAGAAAAGTATTTAAATAGCTGTCTTGTGATACATCAGAGCAGCAGTCTGAGTTATCACCCTAATTAGCATTTCTGTGTCAAGGGAGCCGTTTTAACCATTTCCTATCTCGTTATCTCTGTTCTCATTTCAGAAAGAGCTTTCTCAGCACAGATTAATGGTAACAGCTGGAGCATCACATTATATTGCTGAAGATAAGGAAACAGAAACTGCTAATCACTGCTTGGCTTCCCTTGTTGCATAATAAGCCACTATTCCTGAAGAGGAGTCAGGGGGGCTGTGCACAGAGGCTCCTTACTTACAAAACCTAACAGCCTCTCTTGGGTGACCTCAATTCAATTTGGTAATTTATAGTTTGCTGTATAACAAGCTTGAGAAAAGCAAAGCCGATGCCAGCAGGCTCCATACCTTTCACAGGCCTGCTACAGTCCACAGGCACAAAAGACAAGTTCTAGATAGCTGCTCTTCTGTCCCTGCTGAGAAGAGCCAGAAGGCTGCCTCAGAAGCAGCAGTGACTGGGAGCATTCTTTTCACAAGGGCCAATCAATATCTAATAACCTCGTTTATCTGCTGGAATGGGGATTTTAAACAAGCACTGCTTTCCTGCTCTGACATGGGACAGAAACTGTTTCTTAAAGCTTTCCCCAACAGTGAGGGCCAGGAGTCAAAGGGCTCTGGAGAGCAGCAAAGCCTTGTCCAGATCCTTCTGCACACTCTGCTTCTTGGCCATCTGGTCCCAGTCGTGTTCCAGCCCTGTGGCTCTCAGGTGAGCCAAACTTTGTGGAGCTGTTCTGGGTTCTTCACACAGCTCCAGCTGCACCCTGTATCCTTCTATCCAACCCTCCAGAGACAGAGGAGTCTCGAGCTGCCAGTGCAGGACTGGCCCTCACAGAAACATCCTCACTCTTGCCCTGCTCCTGCCAGGGTTTGCACCCCTGAGGGCACAGCTCTAGCACTGCCAGCACTACTCCCACCCCATTCCATGGGTCCTGGGGTCACTGTAGACCTGCTGCACCGTGATGATCCCCAGACCCACTGCACAGTGCAGAGGTCCCTTTGGTACAACTACACAGTGCAGCCAGACAGCAGCATCTCAGGCCCATTTCACAGCACACAGGGTCACTGAACGGTTTGGGCTGGAAGAAACCTTAAAGACCATCTTGTCCAAATCCTGCCATAGACAGGGACACCTTCCACTGGACCAGGTTGCTCCAAGCCCTGTCCGACCTGGCCTTGAAAAATTCCAGGGACGGGGCAAGCACAACTTCTCTGAGCAACATGTGCCAGGGACTCACCACCCTCACAGGGAAGAATTTCTTCCTAATATCTCATCTAACCCTGCCCTCTGGCACTTTAAACTCATTCCACCTTATCCTGTGACTCTGTATCCTGTCAAAAGTCCTTTTCCAGATTTGTTGTAGCCTCTTTAGGCACTGGAAGGCCACAGCCAGGTCACCCCAAAGCCACCTCTCTTCCAGGCTGAATAACCCCAGCTCTCTGAGCCTTTCCTCACAGGATTGGTGCTCCATCCTTCTAATCATCTTTGTGGCCTCCTCTGGACTCGCTCTAACAGTTCAATGTCCTTCCTGTGCTGGAGTCCCAGAGATGGACAAAGAGCTGCAGGTGGGGTCTCAGCAGAGCGGAGCAGAGGAGCAGAACCCCCTTCCTTCACCTGCCGCCCACGCTGCCGCTGATGCAGCCCAGGACACGGCTGATTTCTGGGCTTCGAGCGCACATGGCCGGGGCACATCCAGCCTCTCATCGAGCGCATCATTCGTGCCCTGTAGCACAGGGGACACCACCAGCAGCACCTCGGCCCCGGTAGCGGAGGCACAGGGCTGTCCCCGGCCCCGGTAGCGGAGGCACAGGGCTGTCCCCGGCCCCGTTAGCGGAGGCACAGGGCTGTCCCCGGCCCCGTTAGCGGAGGCACAGGGC
>VZRZ01008635.1:383275-408003 GCA_013398175.1 Climacteris rufus
AGGGATAGAGGGATAGCAGGATAGAGGGATGGAGGGATAGAGGGATAGAGGGACAGCGGGATGGAGGGATAGAGGGATAGAGGGATAGAGGGATAGAGGGATAGAGGGGCAGCGGGACAGTGGGATAGAGGGATGGAGGGATAGAGGGAGAGCGGGATAGAGGAATAGCAGGATAGTGGGATAGAGGGAAAGCGGGATAGAGGGATAGAGGGATAGAGGGACAGCAGGATAGAGGGATAGAGGGATAGAGGGACAGCAGGATAGAGGGACAGTGGGATAGCAGGATATCCGGACACCAGGACAGCAGGACTGCTGGACACTGGGGTATCCGGACACTGGGATATTGGGACAGTGGGACAGTGGGATATTGGGATATCGGGACACTGGGATACCGGGACATCGGGATAGCTGGACATTGGGACACTGGGATACCTGGACATCAGGACATCGGGATACAGAGACACTGGGACACTGGTACATCAGGCTACCAGGACACCTGGTAGCCTGGACATTGGGATACTGGGATGCCAGGATACCGGGAGCAGCACTGGGCAGCAGGGTCCGCAGCCCACACCCTGACACTTGTCCCTGCCTTGTCACCTACCCCTGCCCCGTGTCACCCACCCCTGCCCTGTGCCACTTACCCCTGCCCCGTGTCACCTGCCCTGCTTAATGTCCCCTTTCCTCACACCCGGCCCTGCCCCGTCACACTGCCCCACTGCCTCATCCTGCTTGTCACTCCATTCCCTCCCCAAGTCCCTGTTCCCTTCCTGTGCCATCCAGTCCTGCCCCTATCACCGTGGCCCTGTCCTGTGTCACCACATCGGTGCCACTATGCCCCCACCTCACAGCACCTTCATGGCTCAGGATTTGCTGGTCCTGGCAGGAGGAGCAGAGGGAAGGCAGTCCCTGTGTCACCACCACCACGGGACCGTGCAATGGCCACAGCAGGGCTATTCCTTGCTAGCCACGGCTGGAACAAGGACACAAAACTTGGACACTGTACTCATCTTTTGGAGGAAAAACCAAGGAACCCTCAGACCAAGGCTCTGCCATCCCTGCTGGAGCAGGGCTCCTTGGGTCATGGAAGCGATGCTCAGCCCAAAAAACATTTCTCACCCTGGCTCCCCTTGCTGCTCACTGCCTTGTTGTGGGATTTCCTTTCCCAAGTTTTCCCAAATGGCAGGGAAGTTTCCAGGCCCAAACAAAACAGCCACACGTGGGGTTTGTCACTGGCTCCAGCACAGCCTGCCCAGGGGAAGCGTTGCCATGGCTACAGGGGAAAAAAAATCAGATCCAGCAAGAAGGCTGAGCCGATGGAAGTGCTTAATTAAAGATGAGAAAGCATCAGGGAAGTTCAGATGTGCGCAGAGCAGGGACCCAGTCACTAGCAAGCAGCTGCTGGGAGTTATCCAGGGCACTGCCCATCCTGCCAGGGGCTGCTGCCTCTCATTTTTGTCTTTTGGCTGGAGGAAAAGGGGGGCTGAGGTGCTCCCTCCAAACGGCAGGGGATGCAGGCTTGGGGACTGGAGGAGCTCAGTGCAATGGAGATGGAGCCAAGCCTGGCTCTGCTGCTGTGGGAAGCTGAGGCAGGGCAAGATGCAGGATTCAGACAGGGGAAGAGAGATGCTGTGCCAGCATCCCACAAGGAGAGCCAGGCTGGGACACCGAGCAGCACGATGGCCTTCCCCTCCTCCCTGCTGCAGAACACAGCCTTCAGGCACACATGGGACACTGAAGGGTGTCCTGGGTATTCCATTCAAATTTCCTGTGGTCTGGCACAGAGGTTAGTCCCAAAAAGCCTCTTTTTTCCATTATTGCAGCACGATTTTCCCCAGCAGAGCCCATTGCTTTACTGTCCCACTCCCTCCAGAGCAGATTTTTCCTCGGCACTGAGAGGGAACACTCACTGCTTCTACAGGGCTGGGTTTAGGGATGTGTCCCCAGCTGTGCCCCTGGAGACAGAAAGGGAAAAAAGGGACATGGGGACCCAACACTGCTCCATCATCTGCTCCACAGGAAGCACAGCCCAGCAAAAGGATGGCTCTGGGTCACCAGTCCATCACGTTCATGCTGCTCCATGGCAGCCACCTCTCTGCTAACAAAGAGCCAAGGTGGCTCCAAGTTGGGGCCTGGAAGCAAAATTTGGGCTCCAGGTGCACTCCCTCCCCGCTCTGGGCAAATGCTCCCCCAAGCTGCCTCTGTGAAGCAGCTGGCAGAACAAGAGAGGCTGTTTGCTGCAGGAAGAGATTTGCTAAGGTTGAGAAAGGCTTCTAGAGAGGGCTGTGGAGCTTCAGGCAAGGAAAACAAGTGGTGGTCATGCTTCTGTTTGAAGCCATCTCCCACATGGGTGTCTGGGCACAGGGAATGTCCCTCCTGCAGGAGGGAAAATCCCTTTATCCCTGTGCCAGCTCTTAAATCACCTCCTAGGTTGGATATTAGGAAAAGGTTCTTCACCCAGAGGTGGTTGGTACTGGAACAGGCAGGCACATGGTGGGATTCTTGGGGCTGTCCTGTGCAGGGCCAGGAGTAGGACTCAGTGATCCTTGTGGGTCCAACTCAGGGTAGTCTATGATTCTATCTGAATTCCATCAGATTTTGGAAATTACAGACCATCACACTGCTTACAGAGCCAGGATTTAATTCAGCAACACACTGAGATCAGCCTGTGCCATGACCCATATTGCTCCCCTCCACTCCGCACATTCAGCACAGCAGGGGAGAGTTTAGTTCTTTCCTGCAAATGAAATCCTTGCAGTGAAGACCTAAAGCTTTTGAAAAAAAACCCAAACAACACACCACTATAGCAGAACTCCCTTAATTCATCTGCAGGTTTTCAATAAAGAGAAACATCTAAGGGAATTTTGATAACTTGAAGGCAAGACACAGGCTTGCTGCTCAGCTGAGACAGATAGAACAGGTTTTTAACAGCTTTCTGATTTATATAGGAAAGAATGCAAAAGGCAAACCTCATGTCAAAGAAAAGGTGGGAAACCAAGGCTTGCAAAGGAAACAGGATGAATCACACCATCAGATTTTTTGGGTCGTAGGGTTGTTTCGCAGCTAACAGTAGAGATCTCTACTTCAACACTCATAACATGGTCCAGCCAAGGGCTGTGGCAGAGGTTTCTCCTCTTGGCCTCACACTTTTATGTGCATCCCACATGAAGCCACCAATGTAACACCTCTGTCTTCTTCAGGGGACTGGAAGCAGCAGGACCTTGTGATCTGAAAAATCTTCTCTGGAGTGATGGGCAGGGAAAAGGCAATGGCTGGCACAGAGGATGGGGCAGACTGGCTCATGAATCCATGGCTGTGAGTAAAGGAGGAGCTATGCCAGCTGTGCCAGCTGTGCCCTGTGCTGACACAGGTGTTCATGGGTCCCTCTGCACAGGTACAGCCACACAGGACAGCCCCTGCTGCTGGCACTCCCCAGCCAGGCAGCACCAGGGCTCACTGCCAGCCACAGCGCTGGGACAGCCAGGATCATCATGGCATTTGGGGCTATTTTAACACTTGCCAGGCTTTTTTAGCTTTTCATGCATCTTCCAGATTATCCCTATGACCACAGTGCCCTGGACTTCAGAAACAGTAAGTGGCACAGAGCACAGGAATGGAGAAAGCCGAGGTTGTCATTTCAGCCATGGATGTTGCCAAAAAGCACCCAGAGCACTAAACAGAAGGCACAGCATCAAGGAAACTGTGTCCTGCCTCCAGCAGAGATGCCTTGCTGCACAGGCACCACTGCAGCCCATTGCACCTTCCAGCTGATCAGAAGTTAACTGAGGTACTTTGGTTCTTGGTACTTTTTTGTAGGTTCCTCAGCTTAGTGGGATCAGTAAGAAATACCTGTGGCAAGTGCTGGGCAAATGTAGGTCCTGTTAATCCTGAGCTTTGAGCTCTGTTTCCCCAGGGATGTGGTGCTGTGGGGCCCCCCTGGGCTATCCCCCAGCCCAGGGTTGGATGCTGGGGGCACAGCTAAGCACCTCCTTCCTTTCTAACCCATGGCATTGGCACAGCAAACAAAACCACTGTTTTCAGGATCACAGCAGGCTTTATTCCCTTCCAGTTTCTTCCCCACACATCTTACCCATTTTGCATCATCTTTCACACTTTTTAAATTCATCAGCATTAAAAAAACAAAATTGTATTAAAAATATCTCCAAAGCCAGATGAACTCACTCTGTTTTTCGTATTTCCCCTTCTTCCTGCAAAGCATGAATTAGATCCTTTCCAAATGCCCAGGGCATCTTCTTCTTATCACTGACAGAGAGAAAAATCAGGATGTTCATGCAGAACTTGGGCCATCCATGCCAGCTCTGGGCAGCTGAAAGAAGAGCCTCAAACTGTTTAAGGGCTCAAATGCTATTTATATATTTTTTTTTTTTAACAGACATGATTTACTGAAGACTTAGCTGCATGGTGATTTTCAGATTCAATTTTAAGTTGCATTTAAGCTGTATTCAGACAAGTGCAGGGTATTTGCCTCTGGTGCAGCTGGAGAGAAGAGCAGACCTGGCCTGCTGAAAGCAGGTGCTGCTGCCAAGCTCCTCATCATCTCAAACCCTGCCTGAGAAGTACCAGCACAACAGCAGGTTTTTTTGGATGCTTCCTTTCACATTGCAGCCCAGCCTGACTCTGATTAATTAATAGAATCTGCTGAAATCCCAGCCTTAACTACTCTGGCTGCTGCTAGCTACAGTGAGCTGCACAGCTGCCTTCCACTCCCACTTGAGAGACTTTGTATTTACCAAGTATTAATTAGATGAATATGAAGCACCATTTTCTAGGCAGGGGAAATTATCTGCTCTCTCCCTGCCCTGTAACAAGCCCATACTGGGACAAGTCTGAAAAGGGAGCAGGTAGAAGTGGTTCCTTCTTGCTCTGCACATCTGCCACTTTTCATATTTCCCTGCTTGTGCTGCCTCCCTTGACGAGCACTTCACTCCTGCTAGGTCTGAAAAGGCAACAGCGTTGTGGAAGATGGAGCTGGAGCCTCTTCCCCTTTGCACATTACTACCAGAGCTGGTCCCTGAGACTGTCCTGACAGTCAGACCCACCACATGGGAAGAGCTGCTGTCTCCAAGGGCTCCTCCATGTGCCAGGAGAAGCTGAACAAGTGACTCTGTCAGGAAAGCACAGGCAATGAATCCTCCCCCGCCACAAGTCCTCCAGACCAGACTGGGCAGGTATTTCTCAGGGCTGACCCAAGAGAAGGGGACAGGGGGCCACCCCAAGATCTCCCCTACACCTGAAGTGTTACCATTTAATGGAAAACATTCACAGCACAACTGTTCCTCCTGGTGCCAACATCTGCACCGTGGATGCTGCAGCTGACACCAGTAACTGCAGCATGAAAAGCTTCAAGCAAATACCCATCCAGAAAAAAATGGAAGAAATGTCATGGAAGGCCAAAGGCTGTGACGGAGGGCGAGCGTCAGGGGTAAACAACTGACCAGCTAAATTTAGGAAGGCAGGTTGGGAGCTCTCCATGGCCAGTTGGGTGTCTTCAGTTCAGACCACTCAGTCAACTAAAAACATTTAGCTATGACAGTGATGGGCTTTATAGAGAACTACAAGATAAATGAAGGGAAAAAGGTTATCTAATAATTACAGTCACTGTTTCACATCCAGCTGCATCCACGGTTCATCCTGACCTTTGAGGAACAATGAATAATGCACTGTCCTGGTGAATGTTCCCCCTTCCTTGATAGACAGCACACTGCTAAGAGAGGATCTCTCCTGTTTGTCCTTTCCTCACTGCTTGGTTCAATTTCTTTATGCAAGAGGACCAGGTAAGTCAGAAAAATATCAAACCTTTTCCAAAATATTTCTACTGTAACTTCACATTGCTAAACTCCACAAACCATTGGTGCTCCAACATCTGCTGCAGGGACAGCAGCAAAGCTCAAACTGATCTGTCTGTCCTGGAGCACCAACAGAAAACCAGTCTCCAGTGTTCAAACTACTGATCTCCAAGACATCCACAAACTGAACAAAACCAGGCAGAGATGGACCTGGATTCTGTTTCCAGCTTGGCCATGTTTACATGGTGCACAGAAAAGTCATGCCTTGTACTGAGCTGCATTTTCACGCCCTGTAAAATTGGGCAATGAAACAGAGCAGAAGGGTGTGAGGTGTCCTGGGGATGTGCTGCATTGTAGCAAACAGCTCCTGAGCTCTGCAGCTGGTCATGAGGAGCCAAGGATGGGCAAAGAGAGGGCTTTCTGGGACACCTTCTGGGATGAGAAGGTCACACAACCCCATGGGAATGCAGTGGTTTTCCAAGCTGTAAAATCAATTGCAATTCACTTGCAGCATTGCTTGTTCCAAGCAGATATCATCTGTACCCTGGCTTGTTTCATGTATCCAAAACTGAGTCTTTTTGTGGACTTCCACTGGCTTCAGACCGGGCCCTATCAAAGCAGGCCCAGCAGGCACCAAGCCCCACAACAACTCTTGACCTGGTGGCGTCAGTGGGGGAGCAGAGAACTGGGGCAGGAGGGTGCCCCAAGAGAGAAAGTACCAAACACTGGTACTGGGTGAGAAATACCAAACACTGCAGCAGAATGAGGGGGAGCTGGAGCCCAGAGCACCCAGGGGCTCTGCTGACATTGGGCTTTGGGAATGTGCCAGAGTGTTTATGTGCCAGTGAGCTGTTCTGGTCACTGGCTGCTAACAAGGGGATCATTCTGGCAAAATTCAAAGTGAACCTCTGCACCTGATCAGATAAAGCACAAAGATCAAAAGGTCTATTCCAAATGAGGAGAGAAGGGGACAGTCCCACCAAAAGCTGTCCCCCAACACTTGGAAGTGTTCACACAGGTTGGAAAGTGAAGGATAAAGGGCTGGAGGTCAGGGAGAGCTTGTGCTTTCCCCCAGCTTCCCAAGGAGGTGTGTGACCAGTTTCTGCAGGGCTTCTGCCCGCACCACCGAGATGCGCAGCACTTCCTCGTGGTTGGCCTTCTCCTGGCTGCTGTAGCTCATCACTGCTTTGTTGGTGATGAGGGAGATCCCCAGCACGCGGAGGCCGCAATGCCTGGCTACGATTACCTCTGGGACAGTGCTCATGCCTGCAGCAGGAGAGGAAAGGACCAGAGTGAGTCAGGATTTACACCAAAACAAGATCTCTCCGAGGCTGCACACCACGATCCCACCTCCAGGCACACGCCCTTGTCTCATTGCCCCCAGCTCTGTGTCTGAGCTCTGTAACAGTTAAAGGCTGTGATATGTACAAGGCTCAAATAGCTGCAGCACTACCGTTACAACCCTGCTCAGCACAATAAACCTCCTGCATTTGATCCTTGTGCCACAGCTCCCTCCTCAAGACGTGTCACACTGTTTGCAGACTTACTAAGGGAAGTACTGATGTGCTGTGTCATTTGGCTCTTCTCTTCCTCGGCTAAAAAAGCTATCACAAATAAAAATGGCTTTGAGGGAAGGTGAGCTCCTTTCCTCACATACAATGAATCTGCAGGTATTAATAAACAGACTTCTGTGAGCCAGGGGTCAAGCTGGAGGAACCACAGCAGAGGAATCATAGGGATCATGGCACTTACTTTCCTTGTACACACTTGGGAAGGTATCCATGATTACCATCCCTAAACCAGACTCTTAGGGAGGGCTGGTTTTTAGGGACAAAGCACAGTGAAAATCTTTACAGTGTCAGAATTAAAAGAAAAATACTAGAAAAAGACTTGATTTTTATTGGGCCTCACTCAGTCCTGCTGAAGTGGAGCCATCTGAGCATGAGAGACTTGTGTTTGGGAAATAAACACAAAGGTGTGCTGGGATCCCTGTCCTGCACTGCCATAAGCCCACGGACTTTCTGCAGATCCATCCTCGGAGCTGCACTAAGCCACTGCAGAGCGAAGCAGAAACACACAGAGCTCATTCCTCCAGCCCCAGGAGACTCAGAGACTCAAAGACTGAAGCAAGTCAGCCTTGAGCAGAATTAACTGTTCAGCCCACGTGCCCAAACCCCCCTGGCAGCCCAGGCTGGCAGCTCACCCACAGCATCGGCGCCCAGCGCCTGCAGCAGGCGGCACTCGGCGATGGTCTCGTAGCAGGGCCCGGCCAGCAAGCAGTACACCCCTTCCCTGGTGAAGCCCAGCAGCCCCAGCTCCTGGGCACTCTCCATGGCCAGGCCCAGCAGGTCTTGTTCATAAGCATCTGACATGCAGGGAAACCTCACTCCAAATCTGCAAGGCAGTAAAGGACAGAGCCATGTGATGGTGCTGCACCCTCTGTCAGAGTCCAGGGATGCTCATCCTTTGGAGAAAAGGGAAAGGTTAAGGGCAGACATGCCATGGATGCAATCTCTCTCATTTCACCCAGATAATTCTGCCATCAATCATAGAATAGTTTAGGACAGAAGGGACCTTTAAAGGCCACCTCATCAAAACCCATGAGCAGGGACATCAATGAGCATAGGTGGCTCAGAGCCCTGCCCCACCCGACCTTGAATGTTTCCAGGAATGGGGCACCAACCATCTCCCTGGCCATGACATTCCTGCTAGATCTAATTGTCCAAGATTCTCAGCACACAGAGGTTATGGCTGTTGGAAGGTCTGGCACTATTTCCCTACTGCACAAACCCTTCTGGAATGGTCTTTCAAGGGCTCCTGTCCCTAGGGAGCACTGATGGCCAGTTCTCTCCCTCCCCAGTACTGCTCATGATGACTTTTAAACACTGTCCACTAGACAGTTGCTGCCTTTCGGGCTCCCTGAGGAACAGAGTCCCACAGGCTGTGCCAGGGAGGGGGTTTGAGCAGGGCCTGATGGAGCATCAGTCCCTACACTGAAGGCCCATTACAGCAGGCAGCTACTTAACAACTTGGGTCATATTTTAGGTAGCCTTCATCTTCTGTTTCAAGACTGGGTCCCTTGCTTCCTTTAGGTCTCAAAGTAAGAGCTCAGTCCTGCTTCTGTTGGAATGAATCCTACTCTTGACTCAAGGAGAGCAGAATTAGATGGCAAAATTGTTATGCTGCCACTGAGGAAACCTGGAAAACAAACTCCCAACCATGCTCACCAGCACGGTTCAGTAGGAGTGGACCAGGTCCCTCATTTATGCTATTAAAGCTTCTGCTTGTTTACATGTTCTTCCAGCTGAATGCTTAGGGCAGTAGGTGGCTTATTTTGTTTTTATAAACACTAAATATTATATAAATAAAAACAAACTTTCCCTTCTGGTCCAAGGTAATAAGTATTCATCACCATGAAAATTGCTTTCCTTTCCTGAAGGATGGCCAGCAATGCAGAAGCCCAATCCCTAATTTATTAAAAAAATATTATTTCCACATCACTTCATTGCCTCTAGTTTTGCTCTGTTGTGCTTAGATAAATCCTTCCTGGTAGCTCAGCTGGACAGGATTTTAGGAGTTTGCTCAGCTCAATCTCTGCAATACTTTGAAACCTGATTCATAAAGACCTTTTGCCCATTTTGCTGCCTTGGTCAGCAGTACAAAAGTCACCTCCCAGAGCACTGCAGTCTTCATCAAGAAGCTGCTCTTGGGAGGCAATGAGGCAGCTATGCTGCCTTTGAACATTGTCCAGATGCAGTTGTTTGATTGGAATTACTCCTCCTGCTCCAGAGCAATTATGCAAGTCCAGAGAGCTTTAAACACTCCATGTGGCTTCTCTGCTTTTGATCACTCTTGCCTCCAACCCACGGCAATACCTACAAAAATGTAAAGATGTTCCACTTCAGATGGTACTGTCCTCTTGCCATGGAATCGCAGCACAGGGTTTATTTCTCCTGAGGCAGCTGCCAGCACCTCTCAGATTCCTTCAGAAGCAGAAGCCAGGTCTGCTGTTACATCAGGAAGGAACTAACTAACTGAAAACCAAGAAGGCCACTTTACTCTCAGCAGAACTTTCTCTCTGGAAAGATCCAAGGACAATCCAGATGCCTGCCCTGCAAACATGTCCATTTTTCAATATGAAGGTACCAACTCAACAACAGATATAATCATCTTATTATCTGAACTCACTCACAAACTACCACCTCCTTCCCCACCTCCCTTGCCTGTCCTCTGGCTTCACACATCTGGCTTTCACCTGGCTTCCTTCCTGCCAGCTTGGTTAGGAAATAATTCTTGCTACTGTTTTTTCCTTCTCACAATCCAGCCTCTTTCTTTCCTGCCAGAAGACCCATGACAGTGCTGGATCTTCACTGCTTTCAGGTTGACTTTCCTGACATTTGATGTGCTTTCCTTTGCTCAGCCTGGATCTTCAGTGGATGTGTCCTAACACTCTTTTCAGCCCCATTTGAGAGACAAAGGTTTTCTTTTTGTGAACACTGATCCCTCTGGCATGTCCCCTCTCAGTGCTATGACCTTGCTCATGCTGGTTTTCTTCCACTTTACCAGTCTGTCTTGGAAGGATTTTAGGACCATAAATTCATGTTGGAAGGGACCTCGAGGTCATCTACTCCAACATCCCACTCAAAGCAATTCCATGTCCAGTGGCAACTACAGCCCAGGGGTGAGAATATGTTAGAAGCTCCTCTCTGCACTGTCCATAAGGTGAAGATTCTGCTACACAGGCAGTACAGGAATCCTGACTTCCCCGCTCAACCAGCAGCAGGTGACTCTCATAGATCCAGAGCTCTGTGAAGAAACTGCCAAGACAACCACCTCTCACCAGAGTGATGCCTTCAGTGAATACATGCAGTTAACAAAGGCACCCCAGCTTAATCACTGGGATACAAGAGTGGTTATCAGGAGATTTAGAGGTTTCATCTTTGCTCTGCCCTCCACTTACTGCCTGGCCTCTGTTGTACCCATTCCATCACACCAGAAATGGCTGTTGATAAACCCAGGCTGGAGACAGCACAGTTCACTGATTGCTCAATTAAGAGGAACCAGCAGAGAGAGGGGCTGACAGGAAGAGGAGCAGTGGGTCTCTTTAGCAGAGGGTACAGCTGGTCATGTCAGGAGAAGGATCAGAAGCCTCCTTGTATAAAACAAAACCTCCTGTGGGTTTGTGTGTAAACTCCTTGTAGGCTTGTAAGAGTAAGCAACAGCCAAGGGAAGGCAGGGCACACACAGCTATTGCTTTAACTCTTCCCTTGTGGATACCTGGAGCCAAACTCTGCCTCTCAATAAATATTTGTTAGCAGGCACAACTGGCAGTCCCAGCCCAAGGCAGGAGAAATAAAAAAATAATTGATAACATGGAGCTGATGCCTTCTTACCTCTCATCATTTGGTCCATGCAGTGGATTCTGCCCTCCCAAGCCAAACAAGCTGATGTGATCTTTTATGAACATGATGTCCCCCACTTGGAAGTGGGGATTCAGTCCTCCAGCAGCATTTGTGACAATCAAGATCTCCACCCCCAGGAGAAAGAAGACCCTGATGGGAAAGGTGACCTGCAAGAACCAAAAGCAGATGTGCAAGGAGCATCACAATCAGTAGACAGCTACTGCACCTACATTTATAATATCACAATTTATGGATGCAAACAAGAGTCTATATATGGACAACATACATAGACAACCTTATATATAGATGAGCCTCTCCAAATTTAAACATTCCTCTAATTTAAATAGAATGTTAATTTTTTTAAAAAACAAATTAAAACATAATCTTGTGATGAATACCAATAAAATCCAAGCCTACATTTCCTACAGTTGCACTAAGGTCAAATAAAGGTGGTACAGAGAGAGCATGCAGACAGTTTTTGCTCACTGCCAAGGCCTTGCAGAGATCAAACCACCATGCTGATTGAAATTACTACTTATGCACATGGACTTGGAGAGTAATCCAAAGTTAAGGAACAATTGGAAGCTGGAAAAAAATATTTAAGTTCGATTTTGAGGAGGCACGAAGGAATTGGGATGATACCTTCTATTGATCAAATGCTAAAGCTGTCAGCAAAGAATTTCCTAACTGTGGACACCACTTCTTCAAGAAATGAATTAATTTTAAAAGACAAACATATTTTGATAAAGCCAGTTTTGTATAGAATGATTTTAAAATAGTTGTTTTACTGTAAGAAGTTGAGTGGTGCCAAATATTCCAGTTTATATCCAAATGCAAACAACCTCAATGCAACAAGGAAAATCTCAGAGCTAGCCAAATACAAAAAGAGCCAATAAATAAATATTAAAATATAACAGAAATGTACATATGTGCATGGTAGGCAGCATAAATGCAAATATCCTCATGTTTAGATTGGAGGGTATAGGAAATTGCAGTAGCCAGGGAGCCTTTTCTAGGGGTAAAAAAAAAAAGTTGTAAACTATACAAATGCAAAAGAAGATTAAAATAGATAATTCTTATCAAAGTTTTCTGGTTGCTGATTTAAATTATGATTAAACTGACTGAATTATAGCATGTAAATTAATCTGCCTTGTATGATAAACTGTTTTCCCCTGTGAGAGTAGCAGGGTCAGCCAATTTGTGTGGCTGTGCAGCATCACCTTCCAACAGCAGAACCCAAACACCTCTCGGTCTGAACTCCCAGTTTGATTTTTTGGGGACAAATCTGAAATCTAAGACTCATTTCAAGAGCAATGTCAGTTCATTGCAAGAGCTAATGATGATAGATAGCAAGGCAAGCAGCCACTTTTGCATCTTTTACAACACATCTCTGCTACGTGAATGTTTCCCTCGAGGAGCACTCACCGTGCTGACAGAGTAGCCTTCGTAGGAGTGGAAACGTCCCTGCATGCACACGCAGGGCTGTCCATTCAGCTCCCCAAACACCAACCTGCCAGCATGCCCTGCCACTGGAAATCAACAGAGTCTCATTTTAGTCACAGGGCTCGAGGTCTTTGACTTCAGAGGGATCTGTCTGTTGATGATTTGGCTTTACAGCAGGGCCAAGCACTGCGAAAACAGGAGCTGGAAGTTAAAATAAATATGTATTTTTCTGCTGTGATATTTATGGGTTCTCACTGTGAACACACATTTCACCACGGAGAGACTGGCTTGCAGACCTGAGTGATCTCTGCTGCAGGATGCTGATGGGTGGGATGCTGCTGCCCTGGGCTGTGCTCACCTGTGCTCCGTGGGAAGTGAGGGATGTCCTCATACAGAAAGACTGTCTTGTTATCCAACACATCAGCCAGACCTCCCAGTCCAGACCCACAGATAATGGCAATCCTGGGCCTCTGGACAGTATGGGCACGTAACCAATCTGCTGTTTCCTTGTACACCTCGTAGCTGTTTCTGCAGAAGGAGAAGAAGGTCAGTGAGACTATCAACCCATTCAAGGAGCAAGATTCAAAGAACAGAAGTCCTGAAAAAGTGCAAAGAAGAAGAAATTTCATTAAGACTATAATAATAGAAGCTTCAGTGCTATTATTGAAGATGTATCACTTTTAATCTCATGTATTTTACCCCTGACTACAGGGAAATCATTTGAATCCCCTTGGCTGGTTTCAGTCTGTAGATGAAGAATGGCTAATGATACCTAGATTACAGAAATGTCACAAGGCATAAGCACTCCTGCTTCTGATAGGCTCTGGTCTCTCCTGAGTTACTGAAGAAAGGCAAAAGCACAGTTAGACCGAGAAATTGCAACTTTTCTGTGTGTGCACAGGGATGTCCAGCCCGTGAGGGGGCAATCCAAGAGCATGGAGTCCTGACCAGCACAGCTGGAATCCTGTGCTGATGAAGGAGCAGACCCTGTCCTCTGCAGCAGGTAAACCACTGAGACATGGGGCAAGCACCATCTACAGAGATGGAGAAACCAATCTCTGTAAGTGTTGAGTGCCTCAGCTGCCAGTGCTTCCTGCCAGGGGCTGGTACCACATCACCTTCTCAACACCTCGTGCCTTCAGTACAGCAGGACAAACATGGAGAGCCCATCCAACCTCTTCTTTCCCCCAGAGTGAGCACAGGATCACACCTGCAGTCCAGACCTAGGCAAGAGGCCCAATGACATCAGTCTACATCAAAATAAATGAAAACCAGGAATTTGGGCTTCAGAGTTTATGCTACCAAATTCAAGAGGGGGATTTGGCAAATACCTTGGTAAAGAAAAGTCTTATCCAGCAGGGAGCCCCACTGCCTGAAGGTGGGATAGAAGTTGGCATTAAAATGCTTATTGTGTATCTGTTTCATGGGAAGGGAGAAGAGTTCAACTTTTAACCTCTCAGCCCAGTATTCAGATGCTTTAATCACAGTTGTGAAACACAGTCAATAACAAAATAATCCCATAATCCTGTTTCCAATAGGGCAATGCAGATACTTTCTGAAAGTCAATACCAAGGTTGATTGGAAGCTCTCCTCAAAAGCAGGGGTACCAATAGCAGTTCCTGGTAGCAACCCAATTGTTACTATCAATGAGTGGAATTATTGACTGTACATGGTAGGGGACTGGGACCTGGAGTGAACCAACACAGGTAGGGGCAGTGTGTTCTCTATATGAAAAGTTGATCTGATTACTGAGAGGTGAAAGAATCAGACACTGAGAGGCTGCAGCTGATGTAAAATTGACTGGAGATGGTGATAAGAATGTTTCTTTTCTGGTTGTTTTTGTTTATTTTTTTTTTAATCAAATCTCTTGTTTCCAGAGGTGTAAACTTTAGTAATGCTGTGATGCTGCTGTCTGCAGTCTTAGAGGACAGACAGAAAAGCTTTCCAAGTGGTGCTCCTCCCTGCAGGAGGTCTCAGGCCACTAAAAGGATTTGACTGTCCGTGTACAACTGGTTCCTCCAACTGAAGTATCAGATACTGAGTCAAAGGTTCTTAATGCAATGTTTTTTTCTTTCTTTATACTGACAGAGACAGTGGTTATTGCAGAGGTATTTTCTGTGAGCTTTTTATCTCTTAGCTGTCTAGCTCCTACTGTGAGTCCTGTCCAATGTATCACACATCAAACATGTTCCTGGTTACAAACTGTGACGTCAAAAACACCCAAGAATGTCATAAGCCTGCAATCCAATGAGAAGAAATAACTTCCATATGCATGGATTAAAATGAAGAGTCATACTTAGCTGAAGCACTTTTCAAAGGAAAAGTTTGGAAATGAGAGAGTTTATTTACTGTCACATACTGTTGAATTTTCCAAGTGTATCCTGAGCCACTGAAATAAGCAGGAGCTGTGAAAGTGACATTAATAAAGACTACACTTGACAATGTTATCACTTGTTCCCAGACAAAAGCTTTAAAAGTGCTTTACATACATTAATGAACATTTTCCCCCAATTTTTCTGTTGAATAACTGTAATCCTTGTTTAGAAATTCAGGGGAACCAAGAGAATTTATATGTAATACCCAAGCTTTTGCCATACCTGTGGCAAGCATGAGAAAAGAACAAGGTCACCAGGATCTGCTCTTTCTCATGACCACAACACCCTTTATTTCAGTGGTTTTTTTAAAAGGTGCATACATCCTTGCAAAATAACACTAAAGAATGGACATTATTCCTATATGCTCAGAAATTTTAGGAGTGCAGGATGAATCCCATTCAATGTCTGCTGAAGACATCAGGACTGACTGAGCTATGCCAAGCTACAGTGAATTTTTTTCCTTTTAAACAGAAGATATTAAAATACTTCTTATCCAAAGAAGTAAAACTCCAGTGCTGCATATGTCTCCTTGCCTGAAAGGAGCTTCAGCAAGTGCAGAGGGGCCTGAGAGAGCTCTGTCCATCCCAAAGGCTTCGGACACATCAGAGCTGTCCCCAGTGCTGAGAGCACAGCGATGCCAAAATTAAATGTGCTTGCACTATTTAGTTTTCAGAAACCTTCCACATGACATCAAAGGGACTGGCAAGCACTGATCATTTCTGAATGCAAGGGAGATACCTGCTCAGCAGGAGCCAAGGGGGAGTTTGACCCGTGGGTCACCAAACACAGTGTTCAGCCTGGAACTGCACGAGCACAAGGCCTGTGCAAGCTTTTTGGCAGCTTGAATTAATACATGTAGCACAAAGGCCCCTCCAGCTCCTCTGTCTAACAATGTACACCTAATAATAGTGCTCGGTAGCATTGCTTTGGATTAAATCACAGGATCAGCTGAAAACACAATCCCCTTTATTGTGATTGCTGTCATCCACTGGAGAAACGCATCTGTTGCAAAACACAGGACTGTCACCGGTGACAGATCTTTTATGGCATGAAAAAAACCCACTCTCATTGTGCTTCTAGGTTGGCTGAAAGCAAATCCACGTAAAAAAGCAGACATATCCCAATAAACAGCTAAAGCATTATGTTTGGGGGCACGCTGCCATATGTATTCACAATCTATGCCTCTCCACATGAGATATTTGCCTCTTCTGGCCCATAACCTCTCCCAAGGTCACCTATTCGCTGCCATATTTCATAATACCAGCACCTGCACAGGCAGATGGCCAAATTCCTCTCCAATAATAAGATGTTTACTTCTGAGCAGCCTTTGTCTGACACTTATTGAGTGCCCAGTAGAAAGAAGAGGAAAACAAGGCGAGGAAAAGCGATGTAATTCTGTTAGCCCCTTCCAGCTTGGATGTCTGTGCATCCCCTATTTCACAGCACCTTACCTGTCTTCCTCAGCATAGGCCATCCTCCTCCCCCTCTCTGGTTAACCAAAAGAAGGGGATGGGTGCTGGAAATGGAGCTGCAGGGTTTTATTTGACCAGAGGCCTACTGAACCTGCAGAAGCTGCTGCTGTCTCCGGCCGGGAGTCGGGGAGGTGTGTCCCAGCTTCTCTCTGCTGGCCCCTGAGCATCACTAATCCCCGAGTAGGAGGGGCATGGTCGGTACATCTGCTTTTCTGGCCTCACCCCACATGACACACATGCTCTAGAGCTCTGCAGAAAGCTCACACGCATGCACACACCCCATAATGCAGATTAAGCCTAGAAATGTCACACGCACACACACACACAACCTTTCAGGGGCTGACAAGGGATCTGCCTGCATTTGCACACTCTTGCATCACCTGGGAACCAGCTGGAGTCACCTGCTCCTGTGCAATTCAAACCCCTGGCAGCGTGCAGACTGAGAGATGACCTGTACAACTCACTGCTCACACCAGACCTTTCCACATCTCACATCATCATCTTCCCATTCTTTCGTGGCAACCAGGGGTGATGACCCATCAACTCCCCTCAGGGCTTTTTGCTCACATTTAATTGCCTCACCCTTCCTAAAAGGAAATATTGCTTTGAGATTTGCTAAACTTCTGTTCAACTGATTATGGGAGACACAGGAAAAAAGTCAGAAGCCCCACCATCTGCCCCTTTAATTTTAGTTTTGCTTACATGAAAATAAATATTAAAATAACCTTGTCATATGGATCTGTTTGTGCCTCAGTGTTTGATCCCAACAACTGATGTGAACCACATTTTACAGAGCCAGACATGTTTCCAAGACAATTGAATGCCAAAAAAATTCAAGAAAAGCAGTGATGAGTAGAGACCTTACACGCCTCAGCTGAAAGGCCACAGCTACAATATTCATTCCCAGCTTAATAGATCCAAAAGGGACACATGGGGGTAGAATTTATAAATATCCCAAGCAGGGACAAAACCTCAATTAGAATTTGTCGATTCTTAGATAAGTCAACCAGACATTAAAAAAAATTCAGAAAACTGGGCAGCATCCATTTCAGGTCTTAGATTTCTTATTCCTTCCATTCATCTTTCCTTGTTGGTCTTGAAGACCTTGCATCAAACAGATCATTTGTTGCCCTAGAAAACTGTCTCAAAGAACTTCAAAGTCAAACAAGGTAATGAATGCAGCAAGAAAGAACTGGGCATTTTTAGAGGGATATATACTTCATGCTGGAAAGCAAAAACCCAGTGTTGGTTTTGATGCCAGCACAGGCTGGGAGTCTGTAACAAGCAGCAGAATGTAAACATCAAATTCTGGTTTATTTATTGAAAAACACAGTTGGCACTGAAGAAAGAGGAAATGGATCTGAAGATAAACTATAACAAGGGCCCTTTCCCCTCAATTCCTTGACCTTCTCCCTTTCTCCCTCATGTTCACACTTCCACTTCTTTCTTACTTTCTCTTAGAAAGCTTAAAATGGCCTTTCTATAGAGACAAGCAGGTGGCCACTTCAGGACCCAGGAGTACACTGCTGCACTGGCATGGTGGAGTGGAAAAATCAACATTAACGATTTAATATCGCTCTATAAATCATTTTCCTTCTATGCCCTCTTTCTAATTCTGTTTTTACCATGTTGCCCCTCATTTTTCAGATATGTCTCCTTTTTGTCATTCTCATTCTTGTATTTCTGAATCTTGGTCATCTCTATCTCTGCCTGTTTTAGGTATATCCTCCTTTTTCTTTAGCATTGTTTTTCTGTACAAAACACAGTAGACTGAGAGCACAGATGGTTTTAGGTAGTTTTAACTGCACCAAACCCTGTGCCCAAAGAGGGCCCCACTGCTTGGCTGTGAGTCAGTGTGCCAAAGGACTCTGCAAGTCACCACCACCCCAAGCAACACTTGCCCAAATCCAGGGTCTTAGAGCCACTTCCCAGCTCCCTCAAGCCTTTTTTGCCCTCTGGAAGTCCACATTCCTGTTGCCAGCACTCGGGACTTCTTTGAAATCCATCATTTGCTCCTATTAAATTAAATTACAGAGCAATGTTAGGCCCTTAACGTTGATTTTCCATATAGTTTGTTGGTATCAGCAGAGTTCTGATGCCCCCCAGATATGTTCCCTTCTTTAGCCTTAATCTGATTACGTTCATTAATCTGATTCTTTTTTGCAAAGCAGACAAGAGAGATCAGACAGCCTGAGAGCTCTTCCCAATTTGCTCTCATCTAAGACAATCTCCCTCCTAGTTTGGATTTACATGGAAAACAGGATTATCAAAAAGGAGCCATTTTATCTATCTTTCTGCAGTGTCTGTTACTTAACAGCAACAGAAATTACTGGAGTTTTAACCTGTAATGCTGCATTGGCTGGACAAGTACGAGATAAACGTTTACCCTACTAGGACAAAATTAATTTGAGCACTGAGGGCATTCATGCCAATTAGACTGCAGGGAATGCTCCAAATCAGATCTATCTAGAAAAATAAGGTATTGAAGAGATTGCATAATCCTGGAAAAAAGTATTGAGAGTCTTCTGTCCTGAAAGAATCTCAGTCATCTCTGTCTGTATGTGTCTGCAGCAATTTGTATCTATAATCCTGATTTTACTGACTTGGCTGTCATTCAAGCCCTGCTTCTGTAGTGAGAACTTCAACTGCTACAGGATGCAGATACAATCACCTGAAATCATTTTCTAACAATGCTGTACATTCCTACAGCAATTTCTATCTAAAGAAGTGTCATGAAGTATTTTGCAAGCATTTCATCAAAACATTTAATTAATGCTTTAGGGGAAGTCTCCCACTTCGCCGTGTGCTGACATTATCACAGTATTAAATTATCTTGCAGTCTTCTCACACGTACTGCACATTGCTCTTTTGGGAAGGGGAACTGAACTGCAGAAATATTCACAGGGTGTCTGCACAGTGGGGACAGCTTTGGTCAGCCTAGTTCAGAAGAAATTATCCTCCAAAGCCCTCCAGGCATTACCATGCCCTTTCAGGTGCAGTGCCCACTTACCTGGGGGGCACTTTTCCCCAGTTCTCCCATACTCAAAAAAGCCAGGATTGTGCCTCAGTGCTTAGAGGAAGGTGAAATAGGTAAAATGCTTTTCTGCTGACTACCAAAAGCACACATTCCAGGTTTGATTAAAAAATTTACTAAACGCCAAGAACTAATCAGGATTTTTGCAGCAATTTGGAAATGCTTTGTTTGGGAAACTCATTATTGTCTGTACACTGGGTAGCCTAGACAGCCATTGGAGTGTTAACAGCCACAAGAAAGATAAATAAAATCAAATTATATACCAGATAAGTTATTCCCCTACAGATAATTTTAATACAAACCTCTAGCAAGATCTGCCTGGAGTGGTGTGCTGCTGCTCATCCTACATCGAGGGGAAAGAGACCTCTGACCACAGTGAATGCAGCAAAGGATGGCCAGAGGAACAGAAAACCAGACCTTCAAAGAGCCTGTCATGGTTAGCTGAGCAAAATGAGAGCAAAGCAATGCTTCGATGACAGCCTGAAAATGTTGCCATGGAGGCAGGAGAGACACAGAAACTTGAGGCAGGCAGCAGGAAGCCGAGGAGATGCGTGTTCACTTAGGCCAGACGTCAGAAAAAAGCTTCCAGCTGCCCAAAATGTGCAGCCCTGAATAGCCCTCCTGCGAGGGCAGTGAGAAAAGGCTTTTACAACAGAGATCAGTTAATGTGAAAGGTTTCATGATATTTACTGGCAGGGAAGCAGCCACAGCACTCACAAATTGTATGCCAGCTCTGTAAAAAACTCACAATCTTTATACAACTCAGGCAGGAAGAGGAAGCAACTTGACACAACCTGTGAATAAATGATATCACAGAAATCAGTAAAAATGCAGAGATGTCCTAATACCAGCCAACACTTCCTTCTTCCAGCTCTAGGAGATGTGTCAAACAGCAAAGGATAAGACTGGGGTTGTGGCCAAGGGAGTTTTCAGAAGCAAAAGCACCTGTGTCAAGGAACTCGGTGAGAAAGGGTACAAAAAAGGATCATTTTGGGATTTAAGGGAAAGGAGTTCTACTTTCTGAAGGGATAGAAATGGCACAACCAGGGATCAGCAGTATGTCAGACTTGGGATGAATGGATGGGCTTTTCAATGTGGAAGTGCTTTGAGGCAGGCTTAAAACTAGAGAGCTCAGGGGAAAGTGTGGTGAAACAAGCAGGTGGAGGGCTGAAACAAGGCTTTAGTGAGGGTAAGTGGAAAAGAAACCACAGATCCCCGTGAACTAGAGACTACAAAAGGCCAGGTACCCCTCTGGCCTGTAATAAACACAAGTAACTTGAAAATAACTAAAAATTATAAGGAAGAAATGTTTTCAGGCCTGTCACGGAAGAAAACAATTCTCAGATGGTTAAATGATACTGCACAGCTCTGTGTATCACTAAGGATTCTTGAAAATAGATATGTTCCCCTATTCAACACAAGTAAATGCAGCTCATATCCTGGCATCACAGCCAGCTGCTGGCTTGGAGCTCCAATATGCTTCTCCATAGGAAGAATGTGACTTTTCTCTAGGAAGGACACTTACACATATCAAAACAAGACAGTACCAAAGTTTATCCTGCTCTGTGGCCTGGTTTTCTCTTCAATAATTGATAATACTTTCACAAAGTGGAACTTCATGCCAGACCTCTTACCTGGCTCCAGCACCATGTCCCCATTCCCCCAAACCTCCCGTTTGGAAAACACTGCTTTCTGGAGGTCAGCAGGTGAACATACTACCACTTGTAGCCATGGTCTGTCAGGATGCTGTCTGTGCTGTTCCAACAGGATCAATGCTTCCTCATTATCTTGTCTGTGGTGCAACAATGACACATTATTGAATAGTCTATAGGTTTTCCTTTTCATTTCAGTGATTTTTGTTTAAAGAAGCAAAGGTTAGACAACTGTAAATAATTTTACTGTCTATTTTAGACACTGTTTACTGGAGTTTCCCAACTCACTTTCCCTGTAGCAGATAATGGCTGCAATTCCTCTGGTGAGGAAAGTGAAACACAGACCTGCATGAGTTTGGACTGCAAGCCAGAAGCAGAACAAGGATGACCCTTCCAGACCAGTCCCCAAGGTCACATATTAAGGGCAACCAACTGTCCCAGCATCGTGCACCACACTGCAATAAAGGAGAGTGTTGTTATTTAGATACTGCACTGACAAAGTTTAGATACTGTGTTAGCAATAAATCTAATCACATCCATATAATCACTGTGGATGATTCTCCTCATGTCTCACTGAGAGCCTTCTCTCAACTACTCTGCCACACCAATGCTATCACTCCAATTTACAAATATCTTGCATCCTGCACAGTGATAGATAAAAACTTGGTGAGATCTGGTGCAAAATTACATGGGTTTGGGGCTGATCTTTAGAAGCAGGGTAAAAAGTGTGTTCCACAGAATCTATGAAGTCTTTTCCAGGGCTCAGCACAGTGTTCCCACAGGACTTCCTGCACATCCAATATGATTGAAAGGGCTCCCAAACATTCCAACAATACTCCCCAGCTTCATCACATTGTAAAGTTATACCATATATCTAAAAAAACCCAAGAAAAATAAAAAGGTCAGGGGCCTAAACAAGACTACTACTTTGTTCTTAATGAGATGTTTAACTTCCTATGTTTAACTGCCCAACATTCCCTCAAAGACAGATGCTTCCATCTGGGGCTGTTGGTGCCACAGCTGTGCACAGAGGTTGTGATCTGTTTTCCAACTGGAAAAGATCAGCTGTTGATTACCTGATAAAAGTTCAGCTCCACAAAAGCAGAACTAATGCAGGAAGAAAGTGTTATGTTCTCATTTTAACTGTATTACATGAACCAAAAAAAATCCCAACCAAACTAACAAATGAAAAAAAATATTATTTTGGTTAAGACAGGAGTGTCTACTCAAACTTCTGCTTTAATTTGAAGAGATTTCAGAAAACATAGGAGGATTCTGAAGCTCACAAACTGAGTTAAAGGCTTAATTTCAGAAAAAGTATAACATTTTTCTTAAGCATGCTGTTCACATTTATTTTAGCTAGGATTCTTGTGCTGTCTTGTGTTCAGTGATGAACTGTTCTCTCCTGTGATTTGGAAGAGCCTTATCTTCAGGAGTCCAGGGCAGTGTGACACTGAGAAGCTGCAAGCTACAGTAAAAGCCAGGCAGGGTAGGAATGCAAAGGTTGAGTCTTGCTCACATACCACCTTCCCCCATGAGCTGAATTGTAGCTGTCCTCTTTATAGTGTTATCCAAACACTCAAGAAGCCAAGAACATGTGAAAAGTGATGTGTTTTAGAAGAAATTAAAAAAGAATCAGCCCTTAAACTCAATGCTTTCATTACCCATGGGCCACAGAAGTCAGTCAGCGTAAACATGGTGGCTGGTGTGTGAGTACACAGAAACCACAAAAGGAAGGCAACCAACACTTCACAGCACCACTGGAGATATCAAAGAGAAAGCCAAAACTAAAGCTCTGTTCAGGCTTTCACTACAAACACAAGACACAAATGTTTCAGACTGTAACATATCTTTGACATGCCCATGAAATTCTCAAGAGCTAAGATTTTAGCAATGCCATTCCTGTGTGCCTTGTACAATCAAGAGAGACCAGACCAGGCACTGGAGAGCCCACCACAGCCTCAGCTCCACACCTCAGCAGCTGCCCAGCTGCTTTCATTCATCTGCCCAGCTCTCTCTCCACTTTCACATAGCCAAGGATGTTGGTTGAGTAAAGTGATTTTCAAATAGGCCACTCAAAGGGAGAAGAGGCATTGCAGACAGATGTAGAAATCTTCCAGCTCTTTCTCACTAGGTAAAACTTCTTTCTGATGAAATAGCCAGTAAGTACCTCTCTTTTTTTTAACTTTTTTTTTTTTTCCTAAGGGATTGAAAGAGTTTTATTTCTGTGTTCCTGTTATATTCCAGGTAGCACTGGGCTTTTTCTATACTTCAGATTCTTTCTGTTTTGTAGTAATATTGCTTAATTTTAGAAAACAAGCAAGTAGTTCGAAAGAGGGGAGGAAAGTGGTCTGGTTATGGATTGCTGTGTTCAGTTAATGACTTTAACATATAAATTCTCTTATGTACCTAGAGCAGGAGAAAAGATCACTTACCTATACCTTATTATATCCTTAAAAGAGACATGTCAAGGGTTTGTTTTTTTTTTCCAATTACTGGGCTTCAAGCAAAATTTTCCCAATTTATCAGTTCTGGAGTTCCTTGTACTTATAGCACTTAATTTCTGTACAAAAAAACCTTCTGGCTTAGGGCTGGATTTGGCTTCATGAAGAATATGTGAGAGTGCAGAAATCAATAGCAGGAAGCCTGGTATTAAAGCAAAAGGATTTCTGCTTACTCATGCTCCATTGTTGGCTATTGGTTCCCAAAAGGGCTGATGAGTTCCACATTCCTGAACCTGTATATAGGAAAATCCACACAATATTAAAAGTCTTGAGAGCAACTTGCACCTGCCGTTTGCTGTAATAATGAACGTGCTTTGACCTTCCTGCCTCTGTGTGCAGAGTAGATGCTGTTTTGCTCTCTAAAGTGTCTGTATGCTCTCAGAGATGCTGCAAAGGATGCTTATTATGTACTCTGTTAATATTTCAAGGCTCTTGCCTCCTACTAACCCAAGCTGGGTGTAACAAGTCCTCCGGGGATTTAGAAAGGGCAGAAGAATGGGTTATTATGTGAAGAGTCTTCTTGAGTACCTGCCTTGTGGGTTACAGAGGGCAAAGCAAGCTCTGGAGGAGCAGCTCTGCTGACTCCGGACCCAGCGTGTGCTGAGCGTGGCCTCTGCAGGGCTGGGAAACGACGGCGCTTGGCTCAGACCGCAGGGCAGGCGGCCCAAGGCGTGGGGGAACAACATACAGGGCGCTGAGCCCCAGCCCTCCCTCTCCTGCGGCCACACACCCCAATAAAGCTTTTCTCCTCTTTTCTGCCTGACCAACCTGTCGGTGTCAGTGGTAAGTGCTGCATGGTTAATTTCCAGCAATGCCTTCCTGCTGGGCTGCCCTGCTGCTGGGAGGCGGCTCCTCTGCTCCCCTTTCCTCGCGAAAAGCGGCCGCTCTGAAACTCCTGGGAAGGAAGCGGGCTGCACCGGGCACGCTGCCGCCTGCGCAGCCTTTGTGGGACACACGAACCCGGGCTGCTCTCCCCCCGTCCCAGCTCCGAGGGTTCCCCCGGAGCCCTCCCGGCCCGGCCCAGGGCGGTGCCCCCCGA
>VZRZ01008635.1:408027-423125 GCA_013398175.1 Climacteris rufus
AAGAGCGGGGGCGGCTCCAGGCCGCGCTGAAGCCGCGGTCTCGCGTAGCGAGCGGGCGGCGCGGGGAGGCGCCTGGGGCGGGCGCGGCGCTACGAGCGGCCGGGGCGGAGGGAGGCGGCCTGAGGCGGAGCGCGGGGATGGGTGAGGAAGTGCGCGGTGCGGGGAGCCCGGAGCCCGGCCGGGAGGGGGCTGGAAATGATGATGAAAAAGCAGGTGATTGCTTGTTCTTGCCATGCGCTGAGTGAGCTTGGATTTAGGGTTGAGCTTGTTAGTATTGTGGCTGGAGCACCTCTGGGACACGCTAAGAGAGGTTGTTCAGCCTTGGAAAACGCTCTGGGAGACCTTAGAGATCCTTCCAGCACTTTAAGGAGGCTTATACGAAGGAGAAAGAGTGACTTCTTCCATAGGCAGTTAGTGTTAGAGAAAGAGGGAACATTTTTAAACTAAAAGAGGAGATATTTAGATTAGATGTTAGGAAAAAAAATGTGAGGGTGGTGAGACCCTGGCATAGGTTGCCCAGAGAAGCTGTGGCTGCCCCGTCCCTGGAAGTGTTCAAGGCCAGGTTGGATGGAACTCAGAGCAACCTGATGTAGTGGGAGTGTCCCTGCCCATGGCAGGGGGATTGGAGTGAGGTGGTCTTTAAGGTCCCTTCCAACCCAAACCTCTTCTATGATTAACTGATGTGAGCTGTAATTAAAAGCCCACACTCATAGTTGATATTTAAAATGAAATGAAACCAGTCCAAGGCACAGTGGTCTCTGTTTCTTTCAGTTTCTTCTCCCCAGCACATCCTGTGAGAAATGAGATTAAAGCCAGAGCACATCTGCATAAAGGACAGTGAAACTAAACCTGCTCATCGAAAGGCCTTGAATTTGGGAAAGGTGAGATGAAACCTCAGCTGTGTGTGTGACCATGTGCCTCTCCTCTCCTCAGAGAGCTGATAGTGATGAGGGCAAACAGCTGTGGGCTGTGGCCTGAGATGCTGCATGGGTTCAAGGGGAAGAGTAAAGCATTGAGGCTGGCCATTCTTTGTGCTATTTGCTTGCAAAGTTTCTGAGCTCTTTCAATTTTAATCCAATATTTTTTCACACTAACTGTTCTGTAATACTTAAGGTCGTATTTTGCTTTTGAGGGAATGGGATTGTTAAAATGATAGGCTGAGAGATTTCTTATCTCTGGTGGTAATGGTGATTAAATTATTTTGCTTAAACGAACATTTTAGTTGGGAATAAATTGCTGGCTGGCAGATTTCTGGTTAGTCCCAGTCATTTGTGCCATGTATGTTTTGTGCTGAGCGCTGGAGCAGATGGCAGCAGCCTCGTCAGCTTTGTGTGGAGCGTGCTTGTGTTTGTCTGCCTTTATCCACTCACAGCATAACACTTGGCACTACTTTATTCTTTAAGATCAAGCACATATTTGCATTGGCCATGGCTGCAACCAATTCCTCTCACTTCAGATTTATCACAATTTTTTCAGTCATTAAAGGAAGGCATAAGGGTTTGCAGTGGCCTGGCAGAGAGCTGTAAAGATGAGCAGAGAAAAGGGGTTTTGCTTCATCATCCCTTCAGGGTTTCTTCAGCTGAGGGGCTGTTCTCAAGGGTACCAGTGAGGGGTTCTGATGGAAGAGGTGGGAGGGTTATTCCCACTTTGGAAACTGGAGAAGGAGCAGTTGTGCTCCCTCTCAAAGCTGCCTTTCCTTGTGGCTTCCCCCTCTCCATACTTTGAGCTCTTGGATAAATACTGCCATAATCAGATGATAAGAATTCTGAGCCACCTGTTGAATTTGTAGAGCTTGTGGTGTGTTTTCTTTTGTGACTGAGAGAGGTCTTTTTATTTAAGTGTTTAGACCTATACAGTGAGCAGGGTATTCAGAGTCAGTGAAGGGCCAAGCACCAACTCTTTTTCACTTGCTGTGTCAATAGCAAGAAGGGCAACTGAACTGGTGAACCTCCTGATTTCCAAATGGCCTTATTCAGAATAGCACTCACTTTCCTCATTGGTGCATGATTCCATGAAGCATTTCCCTCCTGTTCCAGAATACAGCAGTTACGCAGGACATGGTTTAATTTTTTATAAAAAGCTTTTTCTATTTCTATATCTGTATGATTGGAATGACATGGTTTCTTCTCCCCTGGTGTTATCCAGGTTGTGAATCACCCAAGAATGGATAAATGTAAGCAGCCTTATGTCGACCAGAAAACCAACCTTGAAAAGTTCAGTCCTGAAATTCTTTCTGAAATTGAGCAGCTCTTTGCGAAGAAGTTTACTTACTCTAAGCCAGTGAATAATGAATGGAAGCTGCCAGATCCCATTGATGCTTTTACGTGTGATCACATGGAATTTCACTCGCTCCTGGCTCTGAAGGACTCAATGAATGAAGTGAAGAACCAACTGAGTGATAAGAACCTCGAGGACTGGCATCGGCACACCTCATTTACCAACAAAGCAGGGAAAATCATGTCCCATGTGAAGAAGTCTGTGAATGCTGAGCTCTGTACCCAGGCGTGGTGTAAATTTCATGAGATTCTGTGCAGTTTCCCACTTCTTCCAGAAGAAGCTTTTCAGGATGGAGAACTGAATTCTGTCCACCTCTGTGAAGCACCTGGAGCTTTTATAGCCAGCCTTAACCACTACTTGAAGTCCCACCATGTCCCTTGCCACTGGAATTGGGTAGCTAATACTCTAAACCCATATCATGAAGCCAATGACACCCTTATTATGATCATGGATGACCGTCTGATAGCAAATACATTACCCTGGTGGTACTTTGGCCCAGATAACACTGGGGATGTGATGACATTAAGACATCTAACAGGACTCAGCAACTTTGTGAGCAGCATGACCACAGTTCACTTGGTAACTGCTGATGGCAGCTTTGATTGCCAGGGAAATCCAGGTGAGCAGGAAGCTCTTGTCTCACCCCTTCATTACTGTGAAACAGTCACTGCTTTAATGATCTTGAGCACTGGAGGATCCTTTGTTTTGAAGATGTTCACTCTGTTTGAACACTGTTCTGTCAATCTGCTCTTTTTGCTAAACTGCTCTTTTGAGGAGGTCCATGTCTTTAAACCAGCCACTAGCAAAGCTGGAAACTCAGAGGTCTATGTGGTTTGTCTTCGTTACATGGGCAGAGAAAGCCTCCATCTGCTTCTTCCTAAAATGACACAGAACTTTGGTACAGAAGTGGTCAACAAAGCCCTTTTCCCCCAGCATACATTACCAGAATCATTCCTGAAAATTCATGAAGAGTGTTGCATGTTCTTCCACAAGTGCCAGGTAGAGACTATCTCTGAGAACATTCGTCTATTTGAGCGCATGGAAGAAGCAGAGCAGATGAAACTGAACAAGTTAAGAGACTGTGCAGTAGAGTTCTTCATGCAAAGGTTTCATATGAAACCCATTGCCAGAAATAACTGGCTTGTCAAGAAATCCCAGGCTGGTTGCAGCATGAATGCAAAATGGTTTGGGCAAAGAAACAAATATTTTAGTACATACAATGAAAGGAAAATGATGGAAACCCTGACATGGAATGATAAAGTGGCAAAGGGCTATTTTAATCACTGGGCTGAAGAACATAGTTTAAATAATGCTGGGAACATATGCATCCTGGAAGGATCATCTTCTAACCTTGAATGTAGCTTGTGGTACATTTTGGAAGGAAGAAGACTGCCAGTGGTAAAGTGTTCTCCATTTTGTGATGGTCAGGTCTTGGAAAATCTTAATGAAGCTATGAAGGAGTGGGGTGGGGGGAGACAGAAAAGCAGATCAATGCTGCAGCCTTGTCACTCCTGCGAAGTTCTTCCTGGGGAACTGATACTGGCAAAAGTGTCTGATCTTTGCAGGTGTCTTCAGGAAGTCCTAAATGAGAGTTGTAGTGACCAATTCAAGTGCCTTGTGGTGGGCTTTCCCTTCCTCTGTGACACAGAAAGCCAGCCCAGTATGGAAATAAAGCCTGTGGACTCCGCCGCGCTGCTGACATTCGGCTTCTCTTCGCTTTATGATGGAGAACCAAAGTACCAGCAGCAGCTTTTGGAGTGTGTTCTGCATTCACTGGGCCAGCTGGCAGCAGGAGATGCCTTGGTTTTGCCTGTTCTCTCCTGCCTGACACGCTTCACAGCTGGCCTGGTGTTCATCCTGCACTGCTGCTTCAGAGGGGTCACGTTCGCGTGTCCGACCTCCCGGGAGCCCCTGAGGCCTGGAGCTGCTTTGCTGTGTGTTGGGTACCAGGGCCTCCCTGCACAGGTTATGGAATATCTGCAGCATCTGAATGCACTGATGAGCTCTCTGCTGGACACAGACTCTCCCCAGCAGGTTCTGCAGTTTGTGCCCATGGAGTTTCTCCTCCAGGGCAAGCTGTTGGAGTTTCTCTGGGATTTAAACACAGCCATTGCAAAGAGACAGCTCCACCTGATTGTGCAGGCTCAGCAGCAGCAAGTGGCTAGTGACATTCCACTTCAAAATAATTCTAGAACTGCGTGAGTTGCTGCTGCTAGACCTTGTTTCACAGGCAGGCAGAAGGTGTTAAAAACATTGTTAATGTGAAGGCAATGTTACTGTAAAGCCTTGGTGTGACACTGGGAATGCTGGGAGGATGCTTTGAAGTATCAAAGAATACTTGCACCGTATTCTCTATGTGGGAAGTAAGAGAGAAGAAAACCAGACCTTGATTTCTGCCCACTGAGCTGGGTGTTTTAGGATGCAGAATAACACAGAATCTTTGATTCAGTGGAAGCAAGGGCTGACAAGTGAGCTGAAGCCTCAGGGCCTCCTGTTACCATCTTTAAAAACTCTTTTTGACATGCCTTTAATTTACAGTTGGTTTAATTCTTAATGGTGAAGTGGGGGAAATCCTGTATAACTTGCCTTACCATTTTGGATGGTATGAAATTGTGTTTCTCAGTATTTGCCCCCATTTACCGTATTTAATCAAGAGCCTCTGAATTTCACCTCGTAGCCTTTGAATATCAGTCTCTTCTTTAGCACTCCAGTGAGCGAGGACTGAGATGAAAATTTCCTTGCCAAAGCCTGATAATGGTTTCTCCATCTCATTCTTGCAGCTGTTTTGTGAATGCCATGCTGATATCCTGAGTTTCAGTTCTTTGTGCACTTCAGTCACTTGACAGAAGGATCAAATGGAGCTGTTTATGCCAGAGAAGCGCTCAGCCTCTGGCTCTTCCTTGCTTACTCTTCAGGCAGTAATTTGGATTGCCATCAAGGCCTCTCTTGTGACTTCTTATGGGTCCAAAGCTGAGCTCAAGTCTCAAGAATGAAATTTGCTAAAAGAATTAGCCAGTGGCTGTAGACACTTATGCTTATAACAAGCAGAACCTTTAGGAGAAATTTAAATGCAGGAAACTTCCACCAGCCAGGCGAAGTTCATGTCATGTGCAGTTGCTGGGATTTGCCAGCCTTTCCTTGCTAAAAAGCCTTAAAACAAAGGCTTTGAGGTGTTACCACCTGAACAAACAGTTCACCAGTTGTGTGCTGCCTTTCTTGGGCACATGAGTGTGTTCATGTTTGTGTGGGAACAGGGTCGTACAGCCATTAAGCTTTTGTGTTGTAAATAATCCATGTGTGCTTTTGGTTTGAAGGATGCATATATATTTTGAAGTAGAAGAAAAGATGTTGATTTACATGGCTGTTGATTATTTTCATTTTCTCTACAAGTATTAAAAGACATTTTTTTAAAAAAGAAAGGAAAACATGTTATTTGGAGAAAATAAAGTCTTTTACTTTAGGTTTTCAGTGTTGCTCTTTAGATATTTCTTTACCAAATGTGGAACAAAACAATGAAGTGCAGTAGGGGGGTCTGGGGATGCTTAATATTTCCCTTTTCTTTTGAGCCAGGCTTTTCTCATCTTGCCATTTGGATCCACCTGTATTGAGTGAAGGGTAGAGGGGCATTGGAGCAGCCTGTTCAGTGAGTGATCTTCAGTCCTCTCTTTGCCTTTGGAGTTTACCAGCTCATGGAGGTTCCACCTGCAGATGTGGTCAGAGCAGTGGAGGCCAGAACACAGTTCCCTTGGCCTTCTCACTGAGCCTTACAGTCCACATCCCTCTGTGTGATTGCTGTAATCTACTTTTAGCAGCAAGGATTTTGTCTTAAGGATCTTCAGTTTCTCCTGGCTATGACAGCTGCTCTGGTAGGACAAGGTTGTTATACACTGTAATTTTGTCTGCAAAGTCCATTATTTATTCTTATCCAAATGTTTTCATCCTTATTGCTTGCCTTCACTGAGTGGTGTGATTAAGAGAAAGCTGTGTGCCTTATTCCTCAGGGCTGGCTCTGCTGTACTGCCAGGAGTTCCAGGTGATTGTCTTTGGGTTGGCTATCCAATTTGTCTGGAGACTGCTTGCTAACTCATCTTGATTGCAATTATTAATGCTAATGTGTTTTATTCATTGCCTTTCACGTTGGAAGTGAACACCCAATTAGAGAGCTGGGGAAGATCATTCTGTGTCCTAGAGGTGTGAGGTGGCACTGGAAATGGATCCTGCTCCAATACCTTCGTTTCCTTACAGCCAGTAGGTGATTGTTGGGGAAATCTTTGTGCAGAAGAGGAGTTGAATGGATGCTGAACTGCAGAACAGCATTGCCTCTCTTGGGTTTAGTGAAGCTCTAGACTTTGGCTGTTAATGTCAAAATGTTCTTCAGGGGGCTTGAGGGCTTTGGAAGTCTCCTTGAAACAGGAGGCTGGGTTGGAAGAGCCTGTTAGGGGGATTGTCAGGTTCATTTTGGTAGAAATATAATTTAATGGGTTTATGGTTTTACTGAATTACAGGGAAATGTAAATCCTCAGAATTGTATTCAAGCTTATAAACAGTTTCATGAAATATTTGCTATCCCAATATAACAGTATAAAAACAGTGCCTAAAGACATATGAAGTGGCAGATTGGAAAGTAAAGGGAAAATATGGATGTCTTCATTTTGCTGGTACAGACCTTAAAGGCTGCATATGCAACTTCTTCAGTCCTTAAAGTCAATTTATACACTATGTTATTTAGATTATGCATCTTATTTGAATTTTGATAGATCTTAATACACTACCATGCCTGGCAGTTTTTGAGTTTAAATAGTTAGTGTTGAAAGCAAAGACAAAGCAAAGCAAATTAGCTCTATCCCTGGCTGAACAGCTATTTAACAATGTCCTTTTTCTGTCTTGTGTCAGGTTCTCAGTGTCCCCCATTGAGACTGGGGAGATGAAATTGTACCTGTCATACAACTTGCACTAGAGCACCACAGTTAGTGGCTCCTTTTATTGAAACAATAATATGAAATTGTTTATTAAGACAATATTTTTTCCTCTGTAGGAAGCTTGAACAGATTTGTTGAAGTGCATCTTTCTAGTGCTTTACTAAATGGGGATGACTCTCTTGTTAAAGAATTGATTTATCTAAATTGGGAGATAGCAGGGAGAAGTGCCTGTCACTTGCTGTGAATTGATTTGTTTAGGTTGGGGGATAGCAGGGCGAAAGTGAATCAATATTCAAAACTTATTTGTTGCTGAAGCCAGAGATCATTATCTGGATATCAAAGAGATGAATGGGCAAATGCTGCCTGATAGAAATGAAAGCTCATGCTGAGGTGGCCCCAGGTCCTAAGCTGTCAGGTACCTGTGCCTCAAAACAATGACCCTGAGCCAGTGGGTAATGAAACCTCAATTAAGACTAAGGAATAAAGGGACTGTGGTGAAGTGCCTTAATTTAAGTCTCTAGAGGGTTAAGGTGATTAAATACTTGCTTTATAATCAGTTGACTGCCCCAGGTTGATGACAGAGCACAACTCAACACCATTGAGTTGAAATGTAATGAAATCTGTCTTGGGGTCACAATTAAACCCAGCTCCAAGGTGGCTGCTGAGTGGCTGTACCTGCCCACAGATCGTGGTGTGCTCTGACCAAAGAGTGTTCAGCAGAGGAGTGAGGGGATGTCAGAGTTGTGTGAGCCCTCTGAGCAGCTCCCCAGCTTCATTTCTGTGGCAGTGCTGGTGGCACCCAGCCACGCAGCTGCCAGCTGTGCAGACAGCACGTGGAGCCCTACATGGAGCACATCAGTAGCACAGGATGAGTTTGGGATTAGTGCACCTAGGGCTGGGATGGCTGTAGGATTCCTGGGAATGGTGGTGGTTGGCTGCAGGGGCTTGTTGTCACACCTGAAAACCACATAGCAGCTCTTAGAACTGGCACTGAGTGTCAGCACAAACTGGAAGGGACCTGGATCCAGCTAATGTATTGGGAATGAGAGGAGAGCTAGTTGAAAAACTTATCTCTGCTCTTTGGGAACATTGGAGGGGCTGGCCCTCACCTAGGGTGAGCTTGCACTTTGTGTGGAAACACCAGAGTAGGCTGGTGTTTAATAATTGTCAGCACTATGGTCTTAGCTATAAATCACAAAGTAATTGATTTCAGAGTGTTAACGAAATTTAGATTTATGGAGAAGTTCAGTTATGCCTAAGATGCACAGTTAATAGCACTGGCACCGAATAAAACCCAAATTAACTTTGTTTCCATTATGAAACAGGGTAGTATTAGCCCATAAATTTATATTCATATAAGTGGTTTGGCTCTTAATTATGTAACTAACTTTGTGAAAGTTCTGTGCTTAAAAACTGTTTCCAGACTTGGAAACCTGTTCAAAGCTCTGGATATTGTCCAGCTTTGAATTCCCAGCAGTATCACTGCTTGGTGTGAGAAGACCAGACTCTGACTGGACTTCTTGGAGGGGGAGTTTGAGTAGGAACCTCAGATGGGAGATTCAGTCTGATTTGTTCCTCAGTAGATTACAGAGGGGACAGGCAGGACGGCCACTGCTGCTGCATGCTGGGACAGTGGGGTTTGCCAAAGGGGAGCCAGAACAGAAGTTATAAAAGTAAATTGTACAAATGTACAACTGTAAATTGGATAAATTCTGAGTCCTCTCCTACGATCCTGATGACAAGCTGTGCTTAGTGAGTGTAACAGGCCTCAGAGCTGGTTTGGGGCTGAGCACACGTAGCAGCTGAGACGACCTAGTTATGTTCCAATAACTGACCTTACTCATCACATCACTCTTTGCAGTTTTGAAGTGACCCCTGAAGGAAACAGTGACAGCAGCAGTCTCAGGAGCATGAGTGGAAGTAATGAAGCAGTAATTAGCAATTAATAAAGTGTGGTGAAACTTTTAACTGCTGCACTGGCCTAGAGGTCTGGTGCTGGAGTGAAGCAGTCCCTTGGAAATCTACAACTCTGAAGCTTAATTATCATAATTTCCTTCAGACACCATCTGCTCTTAGACCCAACTTGTATATTTACTTCTTCCCTTGAAGGCAGATGAGTTTTAAGGACTCCACTTCTGTGACTGCAGAGATTAAATTGAAGCTGGAATCAAGATATGGGGAATGAGATGGCCTTTGTGGCTGATGTGTCCTACAGAGATTGTGAGGGCAATGTTCTGTTGATACAGCTAGCAGGGTGTCAGAAAGGTGTTCAGATACAGCAGGAATGGGGGAAAAACATGGACAGAACCTGCTTTGTAGTTGGCAGAGGGGTATTGTCTTTTCCAGAGGGAGCATAAATTGAAATTGTGCTGTGTTCCCTTCTCTTCCCCTTCCCACCTCAAACCCTTCTGAACTGTGTCTGGAAGACGCCACCTTTCAGAGACTGTGATAAAGAAAGGCAAGGATTGCTAAGGAACCCTCCTGACCTGAAGTTCCCACTGGATTACAAACAACAGGCAAACCCAAGGGAGGCCAGGAACACTCTCAGAGGAAGGAGGACACCTCTAGCTGTGGGGACCACTGTGGTGAAGCTCTTTGCTCCTCAGAGCTGTTGCACTGCATTTCTTTACCAGTCATGTGCTGGTTTCTGCTTTGCTAAGCACTGCAAAGTCAGCTGGGGCCAAACTGCATCACCACTCCTTGCTCTCCTAAAGATGAGCCTGAAAAATGGTCAGATCATGAAAACAAACAGCCAAACACCACTGGCCTTCCCCTCAGCTCACACTGTGTTAATCATTGATGGCAGGAGCTAAGAGCAAGTCAGGAGAGCCAGGTTAGGCTGAAATGTCTTTTGGTTTCAGCTATAGGAATGCCCTATGGACCTGAACAGAGCAAAATACTTTTCAAGCAGCAAAGGTGCAAAAATGGGACATGGGAATTTTGGAATATGTCATTGCGATTTTTAGACGTCACTCGTTTGCACTGAAGGCTTGTAATAAGGGTTCTATTTTGTCTTGTGTAAATCAGTTTTAATTAATAGAGCAGATGTACCAACAATGCATCTGGAAATGGAGGAGAAAAGAGGCAGCTGGTGCTAGTGGATGTAAATATTTGCTTTTTGGGAAGTGAAGCTCTGCAGAAACTTCAGGCTCCATTTCAAATTCAGAAGCCTGTTTCTTATGCCTGTGGAGATATATGGAGCAGAAAAAATTAACTAAACCATAATGCTTTATTTGAATCTAGTGCATGTGATGTAAGTAACCCAAGTTTTTGGAACAGGGCCAACACATGAAAACTTGGTTCCTGCTGAAATATTAAGGCCTTGCCTCTGTTGATGCAGGATGCATTAATTCCAGAGGAGCTGTCTCTGTACCAAGAAGCCTTCCCAGGCCTCTGCAGCAGTCTTGGCTTATGAGCATGGACAAATGGAAATGGTGATTTTTGACCCTGACTAAAGCAGAGCAAGGTGCAGTGATGCTACTGAAATAGGGCCTGACTGGTAAACCAAGTGTAAGAGGTCCATGTATCTGAAAGCTGCTGTTGGGGAGGTGTGATGGGTATGTGGATGGACTCTCAGCCTTATGTGAAGCTGAGGGCTGAAAAAAAAGGCTTGAATTAGGGCTTTACAGGTTTTGATGGGACCCTTCACACTTCTGCTGTCTTATTTTTGGGGACACTCAACAGCAGAACAGTCTTTTAAATCTTCCTCCCTTCCTTTCAGTATTGAACTTTCCGTGAAACCCCAGGCTGTTTGTGTTAGCATTAGGAGAGCTTTTTGTTTTCTTCTAGGTTTTTTTTGTTAGTGCCTGGTAACTGCTGAGAAGAATTTGAAAACACAAGCCTAAAAGCACAAAGTACCACAGCAAATACAGAACGTAAAATGCAAAATAAACCCGCTTTTAAAGCAAACCAGGACTGATGAGCAGTGAGTGCCAATTCCAGGTTGGAAATGTTGGAGGAGGAAGACAATAAGGAAGGGTTGATCCAGAGCAGGTATTTCCTACTTGGTGAATTAAACAGTGGGGATGGGAAGGATTCCTTGAAGTAGTAGAAGTGGTAATGCACATATTGTCAATGCTTGTTGCAAGCTCTCTGAGAATTAGACAGAATTCCTTGCTCTGTGGCTTATTTTTGGAATAAGATGTCAGAATGCTTGCACCCAACGTTGTGTGTACATATTCCAGTCTAGGGTTTTGTGCCTTAATGCTGAGAACACCCCACAGCAGAGGGGCACCTCAAAATGGCAGCACAGCTTAGAGGTGAGCTGGATCTGGATCAAAGTGAAGCTCCTCTGTCCTTAAGACTTATGTAAGGAAATTTGCAGATGTAAATAGTGCTGCTTCTGAGGGGATTGGGTGTTCCAGGCCTGAGAGCAGATGACTGCCCTGTCTATGCTGCATTTGCATTGTGAAAGCTTGTGTACAGTAACACCTCACTGCCTGTCCCTTCTGTTTCAGAGCTCTGCTGTCAGCTACTGGATACCCTGCTCTGGTTACTGTTGTCATTGTCCTGCTTTCCTTCATCCTCCATTGACCTCAGTGAGCAGCAGGCGTGGGAAGGTGGTGGTGAAAATGCAAGGGATTGGAAGAGGCAGCAGGACCACTGGCAGTGAGAGATTTGTCTGGTGTTCAGTCTCTCAGGTGAAGCAGCTGAGATCTTTCAGAAGAGTAATGTGTTTGAAGATGGGTCAGACAGGGTCACCAGGACGTGATAAAGTTTAATTTTGCGTTATAAAGGGATTTTCCACTCAACTTCAGGCTAATAAACAGTTGGTTCTTGGTATTTTAAAGAAGAATATCCTTTAGTACTTTTGTCATTACCAGGTGTTGAATTTGCAGCTGACAACCCCAGTGGTCTTGCTTGTCTCTCCATCTTCCACACCATGCATGCTGTCCCAGTGGGTTTAGGTTGTTGTGTACTTCTGAAGTGCCTGCACACACTCCTCTGTCCCTGCAGAAGGAATTGTGTGGAAAAGCCCTTGATTAGTGGAATATTTTTCTGTTGTTTGAGGATTTCTGGAAACTGACTGGAAGAGGTGTTATGTTCTATCTGACTTAATTTGATTCCCTCACTACAGCCAGGGTTGCTCTGTGTCCCTAAGGTCTCCTTTCCAAGTCCTGGCCCTTTGGGACTCAAAGGGCAATGAGAAGTGTGCCTTCAGGCCCAGTGGACTGAGTGCAGGGGCTCTGGCAGGTGGGACAAGGCTGTGCCTGGAGAAGGGATTTGTCCACATGCACTGCTGCTTGAGCTGTAGCCACCAGCTTCCAGTAGCACCATGAATTGTGCAGCGCTTGATCTGTGCCTTAGCTGACTCTAAACTGTCAGGTAAACCTGTTGTCTGATGTTTAAGTGCTGGGGTAACCTTGCTCTGTAGGGAAAATGGGAAGCTTTGGAGGGAAAGCTGTGACACAAGTGCTGTAAAGCAACAAGAAGGAGCAATTTGTCAAATGGCACTGTCACCTTTGATGTGGTGAAGGGAATCACTGCAGCAGAGGGCATGACGTCCTAGGTGGCTTGCTTGATGTTTTGTCAAGGATTTGAGGTGCCTGTTTCCCACTGAGCTTTGGGATGCAGATCTCAAAGCTGGCTCTATTTAGATGGAGCTCTGCTTCATAGCTGCACTTCAAAACCTTGTGGAGAATGTACCCGCAGGGGGGATTGTAATTGCCATATATTTTGCCTATAATGATATGGGGGGAAAGAACAGGGGCAGCTGTAAGGAATAAATGAGATGTTACATCTGATGACTCCCAGATCTTTTTCCTGTGAGTTAGGCCTGCTGTGGAAGGCAGGAGGGAGTGGAAGCCTGGGTCTTCTCAGCTGTGTGCATGCCCCTTTTTTAAAATCCTGTCTTAAAAATGGACTGCTTGTTAGAAAGCAGGAATCAACAAGGGAGACCTGGGTCAAGTTCTTTGCTAGCAGAGCTGTGCTGAACTCTCTGCCCTTGCACCAGAAGATAATTTGCCTCCCAGTGCTGGAGGGCTGAGCAAATGCCCCCCAAAAAATGGAAAAAAATTGCTCAGTCAGGCTTCCCCTGCCCTTTTTACTTAAGAAAAGAGAGCAAACCCTGATGAAGATGGGATCATGGCACAAAAGGTAAGTCACAGATGTTTTCAAAACCTTACCTTTAAGAAACTAGAGCAGAAGAGGAAAGTTAAGGTGACTGAACTTTGGATTTAGCTTCTGCTGTGGCTCTGACAAGCCCATGAGCAATTGCCCATCATACCATACATGACTGTGAGCAGGACAGCCCACTCTGGTGCCTGTCAAAGTGAACCTGTCAGATCAGGAGGGAGCTCCTCTTTCCCAGCCAGAGAAGAGATGGCTCCCATCCTTGCCCTCCCTCAGAGCTGTGGCAGTCGCCTTCAGGAAAGGAGTGGTCTTGGTTTGCATCTGGGAAGCAGAATGGGGTATTTACCTTGTGACAGAGGTACCTCTATGACAAAGCAAAAGACTAAGTACTTCTTTTGATTAATGTTAATTTTCATTCCGATTTTTTCCCAACTGAACATGTTGTTGAATCCTGACTGTTCTCCCTAGCTGTCTATCACTAACTCTCATGCTTTGATGGCTTTTGTCACAAATAGAATGGTAAAAAGATCTTAGTTATTTTCTCTTTCCTTTTTACTCCTTTGAGAAATCTCATTTACTTTCTGCAGCTGCCCTGACTCCCTTCCTCCTATCATTACTGGGAAGCAATGTGGCAATTAGAGCTGGCCACCCCTGGGAGGAGGTGTGCTCCACTGGCTTTGAAAGAGTTTGCAGCACTGTCCTTTGTGCTCTTCTCCAAAGCTTTTCTCTTCTCCCTGTGAAATGGATTTTAATGTTAAGGCATTCCATGTATAGTAACATCTGTAAAGATCCAAAAATGTCTGGGACCTGGGTTGGTTTCCTGAAGCCTTGATTCTTTTAATCTTCCTTGGAAGTTATGTTGTCCCACATCTTTCTTTTTCCTTCTTTTCCCTCAAAGGTATCTCAGAGGTGATGTAAAGACATCTATCACCTAAATATTGGTGTGCCAAGCAAGGGCAGAAGAAAGGACCAGGTGTCTCTTGGAGCACCAGCCCCTATATTTCTGGTGCCACATGGGGACACCTCTGAAGGGATGGTGTGACATTTGGATCCCAGTGCTCCTTCCTTTGTCAGCCTCTTTCACGCCTGATTTTCTTCCCCAGGCTTTGTCTCATCCCCTGCTCAGGCTCTGTGGGTGTTCAGCTGCCACAGGCCAGGTGACTGTTGTGAGAATCAAGCTGGTCATAGGCAGCAGGACTTGAACTAATAAGGAAGGAAGATTTTATGGTCTGTCTGATCTTGCTGTAGGCTCTTTCATTACTATTTCAGAAGGCCAACCTGATGCTGGGGTTGAGTCAGACTTGAAGGTCTGCTCTGGAGACCAAAGGATTGGGGAATTTGGAAGCCAATGCCTAATCCTGTGGGCATCAACAATATTTTTAATGCTGTTCTTTTGATAATTTGTAGCAGGCATTTTATTTCAGGTTTTGTGTAAGGTGGTATAAAGCAATCCCGTGCAGCTGGAAGCAAGAGGCAAGGCTATTTATTTCAGAGCTTTGAAGAGCTCTACTCCAGTGATAGCTGTCTTGTTGCTGCAGTGGCTGGCTTTATTTTGCTTTGCAGCAAATGAATAAAAATGTTCCTTTCATTCCCTTTTCTCTGAGGTGAGAAAATTCCTGGAAGTCTGCTGATGAAGTTAAGGAACATCTTAATCTTTTTTCCCTGAAATGGCTTGAGTGCAGCTCCTGGAAAGCCAGGGTTTGGAAGCCTGGAAGCACTGAGTGGATGTTCTGAGATGACTCCTGATAGCAGGGCTGGGCTTCAGATGTGGCTGCAGGTGCTGGAGGGAGATGCTGGATGTTTTAGTGAGGTGACTTTTTTTTTTTTTTT
>VZRZ01008635.1:423134-482829 GCA_013398175.1 Climacteris rufus
TTTTGAGGGCTCTGTACTCTCTGCACCAACTGCTAATGAGCTGCTTTCTGTTGGCAGGGCTGATGGCCCATCAGTCTGTGTTCTCTGAGATGAGCCCTTTGCTAGGGCATCACTACAGAGAGCTTTGTCATATCTTGACAGCATTTGACATTTCCCAGACAATGCTTAAATCTCCCAATTTGACAATGTTTAACCCTCTCCTCTAAGAGCCTTCCAGCAGTGATTCCTATACATTTAGTTTGCTCTTCAAAGAATTGCTACCAAAAGCTTCTGGATTTTTGTCACTTGCCATGTGCTGCCAATGAATCTCTGTCTTTATTGCCTTGGGCTTTTACATGTTGCCTTTAATTAGGATCTGAGCTTTTCTGGCCATGGCTGATGGACATCTCTCTGGTGACCAGAACCAGGAGAAGAACAGTGGGATTACTGTCTTGCTTCTTGTACTTGAAGGAACAATCCTTTAGCCCAGGTATTTCTGCATGTGTTCTTTGGGAGAGGGGTACCAGGCCTCAAAATCCTCAAGTCTATTAATTGTTCTGTTTCTGTCCTCCTCCTTAATTTGCAGAGACAGATTAAGGCTGTGTGATGCACAGAGGTTCAGGGCAGGGCTACCTGTTCCTCCAGGATAAGATCTGATGATTCAGCTCAGTATTTTAAGCAGGAATTGCATGCAAAATGGAGCTGAACGAATCCTCCTCCTAGCAAGAACTGGTAGCAAGGATGGATGAGCAGTTCATTCACAGTCGCTTAAACACTGAAGGAAATAAGATTTGTGTATTTAAAATTGCTTTCTTAACCAGTGATTAGCATCTTGAGGTCTCAAGGGTTAAAACACTTCTGGCAACTTGGATCAGTATGTAGAGATGTAAAAGTGCTCTGGACTGAGCAGGCAAATGAGTAAAACAGTGTTTAGCTAATTCCCTGGGTGGGGATAATTCAACCAGCCCTGTGCTGAAGACATTTGGGGCTTGTCTGGTGTTCACAGTGGACATTTCAGACTCTTTCTCAAAGACATGGTTTGTCTGCAAGAGACTGATTTACTACCCAGAAAGGAGGAGACACTTGGGAATCAATCCCTTTTGATGGAGATCAGAGTCAGACGTTTGCTTTTCTGTCCAGGACTTCTGACAGTGACTTTCACAGTGGTCCCATGTTCAGCTTGTCCTTGCTTTTGTCATTAGGATACAACTTTTTTTCTTCCCCCACAAGGCTGAGTGAATTAAGATCCTCTACTGCATATCTTTAGGAGTCAGACCCCTCTAGCAAGCTACAGGACAGCCTTAAGCATTCAGACCCCCCACTGCTGGCATGGTGGGAATGCAGCATGCAGAGCTTTTTGTCTAGGGTGCATCCCTACTGCCATGAGCTTCAGGAACCTGCTGCTTCCAGCGTTGCATCTTCCCCCCTGTTTTCCCCATGTCCTGGGCATGTGTCTATTTCAGGTTTTGGCCCAGCTGTTCTGTGAGCTGTGCCCCTCTAGGCTCAGTTATCAAGTGTTGGGAGAGGCCTTGGTTTGTGCTCTCTGTCATTGCAGTGTTTGTGTAAGTCACATTTGGACAAGCCCAAAGTGCAGGCGTGTGGAGGTGGCATGTCCTCATTATTTTGCCCTGACTCCAGAAAGAAATGAACACCTTCAATCATTTAAATTTGGATGGAAATGAGTGATAGAAAGCAGTTGCATAATTTTAATTTTAAGGGATCAACGAAAGAATGATCCTTTGCTCTGTTCCCTCAACTAAAATGCTCTGCAGCTGTATGAAGGGGAGAGCAGCAGCTCTGGCTTTGCTTTGATTTTTGCAGTGAATGTTTGCTGTATTTAATCTGCTGGGCTGTTACAAACAATCTCTCTGCAAGCAAGAAACTTGTGAGTGGCTGAGCTGAGATTTCCAGGTTCCTAATCAGAGGAAAGGCTGTCCCAGCTAAATCAGAGTTGGGCTCCTGATTGCATCCTGATAGAAAGGATTATTCATCCAGTGAAAAACAAATAGAGCTGCTGTTTGGCATATATTAACTGAGCAAATCTTGGCACTCAGTACGTGTTACAGCTCTGCTTTTCTGAGCCACGAGCTGGGTTCATTTGCAGCTGGCCTGACTCTGGAATGTTCCCTACTTTCTGACTTTTCCTCTGTGTTGTGGCTTAGATGCTTTGGGAACCCTTTTCCTTTTTTTCCTTTTCATCAGCCCATTTACCACATGCTCTGTCATGTTGTTTGTGACTCAGGCCTCTCTTTATTATTTCCTGGCTGATCCCTTTGGTTTGTATAATGAACTGTCTGGGTGTCCATCTCTGATTTGCTGTGTTTATATTCAGCTGATAGCCCAGGCAGTGGAACAGATGGTGGTGATGCCATGGCCTTGATATTGCCTGGTTGGTGCTGTTTGGCAGCAGGAGGCCATGAAGAAGAGGTAGGTATCTCACTACATTTGCAGGACCAAAGATAAAGGTTGCTAAAAGAGGTTGCTTTTATTTCCATGGGATTCTTGGTCTGTTACCCATCTTGTGGCACTTGTATGTGCAGGGCAGATAACCTCAGTGCCTTTCTGCTGTATGGTATGAGGCAGTTGGCATTTTGGTTCGACAGATGCCTGCTTAAAAACAAACAGCACCCAAAATAGGGGTCTTTTTCTTCATTTTAAGGAGCCAAGGACTTTGAAGGTGTGTGCTGACGTTAACTTCCAGAGCAAGGACTACAGAATGATGGCACACAGTACCTCTTGGAGCCTGTTTTGTAGCAGACAAATGTGTGTGTGGTAAACTTAAAGACAAATGAAGGCTTCTGTGATCCAGAGAGGTGGGGATTCTGCATCCTGGGAGATACCTAACACTGCTGGGTGCATCCCTGCACAATCTGTTTTAACTTGGAAATAGTATGGTTTGTGCAGAGGGGTTGGACCAGAGACATCCGAAGTCTTTTCCACCTAAATCTTTGCATGGGTGTGTGCCTGATCCCACTGATGACCTGTGCAATTTGCTTTATGTGGAGTGAGAGGGAGAGAAAAGAGCCTTATAAAACATGTAGAAATGTCTGCTGCAGGCTCTGGTGGGGAGCAGATGCCATCTGCCTTTTCTCTTCTAGATGAATTTATTTTACTGGAAGAACAACTGCTGTTGTTGTGAAGTTGCCAGATGGACTTTTACATAGACTTGGGGCAAGTGGGAATGTCAGGGGGGGAATTTGGGAAGGCAGGGAGCCCATGCTGGCAGCAACCCCTGCCCTGTCAAGGGACCAAGCAGGGCTTTGGGAGGGATGTGCTGGGAAGTTCCTTGGATTGTTTCTGTCTCCAAGAGCAGCTGTTTTGGGCTTACCTGGATTATGACTGTAGTGAGAGAGGGTTTCTTGTTGGGCATACATTCCCAGGAGAGGTTGTACTTGATACCTGACCTTTGTTTTCATTTCATGCCAGGTTCCTAGGCCTTGAAATTTTGCTGTGGGCTCAAATGAACACTTAAGTCAAGGAGGACAAACGTAGGATTAGCTCCCAGGGAGACAGCACACGTGCAAGAGTTGTGCTCTCTCACAGCTTTTGTGAGAGACAAACAAGCTTAGTGGGCCAAGAATAGCAGGACTGATGATGCACATTTCCAGAGGGTTATGTGCCTTCAGAGCTCTCTGCAAATGTCAGCCAGTTTGTCTGCTGCCCTGCAAATGCTACTTGCTGGGAAGGAGAAATTCTTCTTTCCCAAGTGAATGCTCCTCCCCAGCTGCTTTTCAGCTTAGTTTGCCAGTGAGGCTAAAAAAACAGGCTGCCCTTATATGCAGGGTTTGAGGATCGCACAGAGATGCAGCCCAGTGAGCTTGACAGCGTGGAGGGGCCGGTCTGACCTCCCCAGGGTCCCCTCTCCAGCTGAGGGCAGGCAGGGACCAGTGTGTCCAGTGAGGCAGAAAAGTTTTCTGAGCAGTGGAGAGGAGCACAGACTGAAGGTGCCATTACAGCTTCAAATGTCCTGTCTGAAGAGAGATTTGCTGTCTGATCTGCTGCCTCTGCCTGGGGAGGGAGGGATTACAGAGCAGCAGAGCTGTGTTCTGTTAGTAGCTGGAGCCTTCCCCAGTCAGCCTGCAAAGCTGTTGCTCCTTTTGCTCCTGGAGAAGTGTTATTTAACAAACTGGCTTCCCAACCAGCCTCATTGCTGGGCTAATTCCCAGATCTGCTCCCTACAGAGATTCATAGCTCCCTTTGCAGCCCAGCTATTCCTTGTGAAGGTTTGATGTAGCTGGCTTGGTTAATCCCAGATGTCTCTGTAAGGAGATATCATTTGTAAAAGGAGTTTTCAGTGCTGGGAGAGAGACCAGGCAGGAAAAAAAAATAGTTTCCAAACAAGTTTGGAAACCTCTGTCTGGTAGTCATAGGAAAATTAAACTGAAGCCGTCTTTTTGTGTTCAGTCCAGCAAGCTGTTGTGAACTCGTCTGGGAGACAGCTCCTAATTAAAAAGGTGGGAGCAGCAGCCAGGGAGGGTTAAAAGAAGGGATCTGCCTTGAGGCTTTGCTAAAGAAAAACTGTAGATATTTGTGTCTCAGCAGTTCAGCTGATGGATGCCTCTAGAAGTTCCTGGTGCATGGGCATAATTTTTACTTGCCCTCTCCTGTTTTTTTAGTTATGGAGGATGCTGAGGGCTGAAGGCACCAGCTGGATGGTCAGTGCCTTTCCATTTCTCTTCAAGGTTTTTAGGTGGGTGGCTGAGGCAGGAGGCACATGCTGTAACTTGACTGCAGATGTGCTGGGCATCTAAGCCCACAGCAAACATGGAGACACCTTGTGCCCTCTGAGGGACAAGACCTTCCTTGTAGGAAGTTGCTGGGGAAAAGCTGATGCATAATAAACTTACACCTTAATTTTCCTGTGCAGTATTATCTGCATCACAGTTCTGCCACAAGGCTGAGATGCTGTTTTCCCTGCCTTTCAGGACTGCTGCAGGCACTTGTTTTAAAGCTATGTTTATCTAGCCAGCAATGCTCTAAGGATATGGACAAGATAATGTTTGTCAAAAATAGATTTTGTCCCCATCAAGGTAGTCTGGTGAAAAACACCATTTTCTATGAAGAAAGCTGATTTTAAATGTTGTTAAAACCACTAGGCTCAGAAATTTCTCAGAAATTAGAGAGGCTAAATACAGAGAGAGGATAGATCAGCCTCCCTGTAGCAGTCCCAGCACTGGGATGAATGTGAGTTTTTTGCTACCCCTTGTGACTTTGCCTTGCTGTGAGTAAATATGAAAAGTTGAGCCCTTGTGAGAACCTAAATTTCTCCTAAATTTGTCTCAAACAAGGAAAGTCCCTTTACCTGATTCTGGGCAGAACTGTAATTAGGTGAGTGCAAATTTGTGACCTTCAGTGTTATTCTGGGTCCACCTTATGTGCTGCCTCTGGCATGGCAAGGGGAATTTTATTTTTCCCCCCCTTCTGTGGGAAAGAGGAAAATGTTTGGCAATGGTTAAGGAAATGGGGGAGGTTCCTTCTCTGCAGCCTGGATGCCCTGGAAGTCCCTGTGCTGCTTTGAGAGGGCTGTCTCTGTGGTGGAGCCCAAGGAGGGATGCTCAGGGACTGGCAGGAAGCAAACACCTTGAAGGGAAGGCTGGTGGCTCGGTGTCCCTTCTCTTATGCTCTTGGTCATAGGACATGCCCTGGGTCTGCTGAGGTTTCCTGGAATCCTTCAATACCTGAACTACAGGCTGGGAGAGAGGGGTGAGAGATTCCTATAGACCCTGCTGGGGATCCTAGCTCATCTTTTGCTGGGACTTTGCTCCTGGGTTTGCTGGTGCCTGGAGGGGGAGGCACACTGGGAAGGCTTTGGGCATGGTGGCTGTTTCAGCCAGCTCAGCACTCCTTGCTGTTTGCAGGGACAGGAGGGTTCCCAGGCATGGCACAGTTCTCATGTGTTGCCTTTCCTGACGAAAGGAGCTCTTATTTACCAAGATTTAATCTATGCCTGCTGTCTGCTGCCCACCTGAAATCCTCCTTGTCTCCTGCTGGCCTTGTCCTTGCAAGAGCTGCTGGTTGTGCTCCTGCCGCAGTGGGGAGAGACAGAGACAGGATGGGATCAGTGGTTGGCAGCTGACAGTTTCTTTTTATGTTTCCATCTGTTCCCTCTCTTCCTTTTTAATGAAATCAGGTGCCAGAGTGCACTAGGAAGACTTTTCAATGTGAGAGGAAGTCACAAATGGGGTACTCAGGTCCTTGCTTTCATCCTTGGCAGAGAGAGGCTGCTCAAATCAAACCTGCACCCTCTTGAGCTGTTCCTATAATGGGAAACCAAAACTCTGCAGTGAGGCTGACAGCTCCAGTCAGGTGGGTCTGCCCTGCAGCTCAGCCTTGGAACTCAGAGATGCTTGTGCTGATGGTCACTGAGATGCAAATCTGGCTGTTCCTGCCCCCACTGAGGTGCCTGTCTTTTAGTTTTTTATAATTTATTTAATTTTTTTTTCCAAATGTGGCTACTCGCTGTCTTCTAAACCCCCAGTTGTTTTAAATGGTATCAGTGGCCAGACAGGTTCACTCTTTCAGGCCTTTGGTGTTTGCTTCACACACCCTGTTGATCAGCTTTTCTGATCAACCACTCCAATTTCATGAGTGGCTTCACTCCTGATTTGTGTTTTGAAGGGTTTTCCCCTCTGCTTTTGAGGCCATATGTTCATTACAAAGCTGGTCTTTCATGAGTGGGAAGGTTTCCCTCCAGGAGAATGTCAGGAGATGTTTGGGGCTGGTTTTGTTGCTGCCTCTTTGATTCATAGGAATGTGTGAAGGATGGGAAGAGGCTCAAAGGAAGAACCTGAGGAGCTTGTTTAACAGTTCAACTTGGACAAACTCTTTGTGGAAAATGAAAATCTGTGCCTCTGCTCCCACTGCCAATATGTGATATGATGGGAGTCACATGGAGACCTCGATCAGGTAAAAGCTGTAGAGTCTGACAGTACCTCCAGGACAGAGAGCAGTGGCTCTTCTAGGGGATGTACCAGGTGCCTTGTTTAAAAAGCAGAAAACCCATGCTCAGGTTCCAGCCCAAAATGGCCTCTGCATGGCTTTCCTTTAGCAAGACTCCCAATCTCTTAAGCAAAAGGCTTTTGGATACAAAGGCAGTCAAATATATGGCTAATCCAGTAGTCCCTCCTTAAGCAACCCAGCCAATGGCTTTGGGATTTTGCTTGAGTTCAAGCTCTGCAATTGTGGTTGTTGTGTGGTTGTGTTGGGCCTGTGAAGGTGATTGCCCAGTGCAGGAAAAGCCACATTTGGGTTTGATCTCTTTTTCTTGGTGCCTGCTTCAGTTGGTGAGCTCCTTGCCCAGCAGAGCTGGTGCCTGCAGACTGCCCCAGCACCTCCCAGCACAGCCCCATGTGCTGCAGGGAGCTGCACCAGCTGGCTGGCAGCAGCAAGGAGAGCAGCCTGTTCCTTTGGTGCTTCTCAAGTGATAAATAAAACAAGCTACTCCTTTCCCAGCACTGCTTCTGAACAGCCTGGTGCTTTGTAGCTGCTCTGATCGTGCCAGGTGCTCCTGTGGGCTCAGGTTGAAACGCACATCACGGGTTGGGTTTGTCCCTTTCCCATGTCCCACTTACAATTGTTGTGTTTTCTGATCTTTCTCTGCCTTTCTTCACATCACAGAGCCAGCTGTTGGTGTTTGGAAGTGCCCTGCAGAGGCACTAGACCTGCTGGGCTGGGCATGACTGACTTGCTGTGAAGCCAGGAGCTCAGGAGACCAGTCCTGCTGCAAGTGGAGCTGCCAGGTGATGCCACAAGCTGCAAATGTCAGCCAGGCTGTTGTGGATCAGGTTAAGCACATGAGCATTTTTATCTTGGCCCGGAGAAGTTGGTGGGAAGGCCTGGCCATGGCATTTGGGGTGGTTCTTGGGTGCTCAGGTGCTGCCATGGTTTTAATGGCATGAGATGTTAATTTCAAGAGAGCTGCTGTGTTCTTGCAGGAGGTTCTGTATCCTGGGTGGAGCAGAGGAGGGCTTGGTGCTCCCAGCCTGTGGCGCCCCATGGTAATGGGTGGGATGGAGAGTGCCCTGGCAGGACATCTCTGCCCTGCTAGCAGAGAAGAGCTGGGTGTGAGGGAGGAAAGACTGAGCCCTGCTCTGCCTCTCTGACTGGGAAGGATCACTCTGGTCCTACAGGAGTGGTGGTACTGCTGAGTGTTTCTGTCCTCAGTATCACGGGGTCTCACGTGGCTTTTAGCTGCCAGAGGAAACAGGAGGCCAAAGCATTTGGGATTAAGGCAGTGTCAACCTCAGGAACAACTCCTGAACCATCTTGATGGTTCAAGATTGTCACCCTTGACATGTGTCCCTTTTTCTATTGAGGCTGAGATCCTGTGCCAGTACCTTGCTGACTCAGGCCTGAGGCTCCATCCAAAGCCCACCCATCTTCCCAAGGCACTGTCTCCTGGCAGGCACAGCCTTGGTTGCTGCCTTTCCTAACCTCCATGTCAGAGATTCCCCTTGAACTGTGATTAACTTCTGGAGGCTTGTAGATTTTCTTTAGCATTGACACAAAGACAGCTGGCTGGATTAAATGGTTTCATAGAACTAAAGGAAAAGAAAACCTAGGAGGCATTACAGTTGTTGGGGTCAAGGATTTTCCTTTCTTTTAAGAAGCAGTGAGGATAAAACAATTTATTCTTTTCAAATTAGTTAACTGCACAGCTAGTGTCAGGGTCTTTAAAAGGCAGAAATTTGAAATAGTGTTTTGATTTAGAAAAGAGTACAGAAGCAGTTCAGGGTTTAAAAGTGAGATGTAAATTAAGTAAAAACTGAGGAAACTAAATTGATTCCCAGCATGGGAATAAAAGAGGAGAAAACAAATCCAAGGCTGTGTGTTGAGGTCTGTGCTACCAAAAAAATAAATCCATGTTCTCCCTTGCAATGGGTGATTGCATTGCTCAGAAGAAGGCACAGGAAATAGGGCTAAAAGGACCCAATTTTATTTTCCATCTTTCTCAGAAGAAAATAAATATGAACCTGTTTGGAACAAAGAGGACTGTGGGCTGTTGTTTGGGACATCATGATTGGGCCTTCATAAGGCTGCAGCTGGGTAAATTATCTCAGTGCAGTTACGCTGTAGGGACTGTAAATGTTTTGATAACATCTAAAGTGATCAAGCATTGCAGTCAGTCCTTTCCTGAAGTGAGCACTCCATGGGTTAAAATGGGGGTAGGGAATGCTCCCACCTGCATCCCTTTGATCCTGTGAGCTGTGTGTGCCAGCATTTTCCTCTTCTCTCTGGCTCCTCATTGCAGCCCTTGCCTTTCTCCTTTCTCCACTCTCCTTGCCTTTGCTGCAGCTCTGTGTGCGCTGCAAGACACCAGAAGTGTCCAGTTAACTCGGTGGGTTTGATCTGGTGAGTGCAGCAGTGATGACAGGAGAGATGTTTCTGATGTGCCTGTTGAAACCCCCCCAGGGTCTCTGGTTTTGATGCTCAGAAGCCAGAGAGTGCCTGTGCTGTGGGGTCTCATCTCAGATCCTGCAGTAGGGTTTTTGGGGGATGCTCTGTGTCCTTCTAGCACTGCAGCAATGGAGAGGTTAATAATGCAACATCCCTGCCTGTTGCCCTTGGCTTTATGCCCATTTACTTCTGCAGGAGGAGAAGAGCTATGTAAAGAGCCTTTCCCAGGGGATGGAGGAAGGATGTCAGCTCCCCACACAAACTAACAGTTACCTGTGCCTGTAAAGAGAGCAGGGTTTGGAGTCTGGTTTGGTCAGATCCTGCTAGGATGGAGAAGGGTGGATGTCTGAAGTGTTGAGGTGCCTGGCTTGCTTCTGTGCTGGGCTGTGGGCAGCTGTGTTCCCTCTGTGCTTCCCTGGGACGTGCTGCAGTCTGTGCAGGTGTGTTAGAGGGAGTGGTCATTGAGTGGTCATTGCTGTGGTCATTGTGTGTTGTCCCTGAGCTGCTGTTACTGCTTTGAGACAAGGCACTGCCAGCCAGGCAGTGCCAGTGTCCCAGCAGATGTGGGAAATGCAGCTGGTTTATGCTGTCCTGGGGCAGGGGGACCACAGGCAGCTTCTCTGTGAGGACCAGGTGGGTGCTGAGCATCCCTTTATCCCACTGCTGCCGAGTTCACCGTTGCCTCTGGAAACCACGGCTGCCTCCTCCCCTGTCACTTCCCTGTTGTTGCCATGGTGGTGTTGGGGCTGGCTGGGAAGCCCTGCTGCTCCTGAACGAGGGCCACAGGCTGGCTGGCTGCAGGGATCCAGTGTGTGAGTGTGGCCCTGTGTACCTGCAGAGTGGGGACAGTGGGGGATGCTGGTGACCACCCCTGTGCTGGAGTGCCAGTGGCCGTGTCCCCTCTCTGAATGGAGGGTGGCTTTTGGTGCTCAGGCTGCCTGGCCTCAGGAGGGATGGCCTGGGAGCAGAGCTGAGTGGAGACTCCTGTATGTAGTTAGAGAAAATACAAAGGCTAGGCTACCCCAGGGGGGTGCAAATTACTCATAGCAGGTTGTCCAGCCTTGCCCCATGCCTGAAGGATACGAAATAGTTCAGTGAAGTTAAAGCTTGTTCTGTAACACTTTGGGATTACAGCCAGTGCTGCACTATTCCAGTAGCAATACATTAAATATGGAATATTTACTTTTCTGACAGCCAATACTGTGTGTGTGTGTGCTGGAGAAGCAGGCACGAGGCTGGAGGCAGCCAAGGTCAGGCTGAGGACTTGTATTCCTGCTTCTGCTTTTGGCTGGTTCCCTCTCTCCAGTTTGGTGTTTCTGAACTGAGTTAATGTTTATGGTCTTCCAGAGACTGAAACACCTTTGTGAGAACTGGGCATGAATACACATTATTTTTGACTGAGAAGCTTTGGAAGACTGAGATGAAACCATTTTGGTTGGGATTGAGGTTTACAGAGGCATTTCAAAGAACTCAGCCAATGCCCAACCTCTGTGTCCTGGTGGGTGAAGGAGCTGGTCAGGATGTGAGCATCGTGCAGCCTGTGCTGTGCACTGAGAGCTGATGCTGCACAAGTGAGGGGATGGTTCAGAAAGGGAGTGGATGTGTTTTAGGGATGCTGGCAGTGTCCCGTGTTCCAGCTTGGGCATGCAGCTGAAAGGTGCATTAACAAATCACTGCATGTCAGCAGAATGGAGGAGACTATTCATGAGCCAGGCAGTGTTCAGAGGTTGCTATTGCTGCCCTAAAAAGAAGAGGTGAAGGTGCTTTTATTTATCCAGTGTAGGTCATGGCCAAAGCCACTCACCTGGGAGCAGGGTGCAGGTCCTGTGCAGACCCTTCTTTTCTGCCTTGCCTGGGGCAAGGAGTCTCTGTAGTAGCTGTGAGCCCACAGCATGAAACAAATCTTCCCTTCACTTTAAAGATGGTTCTTGTCCTTTTTTTTTCCCTCCAGAGACTGCTTATGCATTGTACATTAAATAGTCATAAGCTAAAAGTCTTTGTCATCCAGGGAGCAGAGCTCCCCAGCCAGGCTATTCCTTAGCTCTTGAGCATCCAGGTGCCAGCCTGCAGATCAGGCTTTTTCTCACTTGTATTCTCCTTGCAGCAGTTCCAGGAGATGTGGAAATGACATTATCTGGGCTGACAAGCTGGACCAAGGAATGGCTTGGGGCCCCTCCATCTGCCTGGCAGGGGAGGAAGGTTTGGGCTGGAAAAATGCATTATGAGTTCAGTAGCAGGGACACAGCTGAGTGTGAGAGCATGGTTGTTGGGTTTGAGAGTGGGCTGAGGTACCTCTATCAGGTTTGGCACTGGGTGCTTGCAAGCCTTGTGTGGGTTTCATGTCATTTCTACCGTGCAGTTCCATGAAGATCCTTTCCTGCCAGCAGTTTCCTTTGCTGAGCACCTGAGGCTTCTCTGGCAAGTCCTCTGAGCATGAAATGTGGCTTCAGCTGTGCTCTGTGCCTGCAGCAGGGAGGAGTCACCCCTGTGCTGAGCAGGTGAGAGGCTCTCAGGTTGGTTCTAAGGTGCTGAAGCTGTGGGAAGGAGCACAAGGAGCAGCCCTGTGACGGCATCTCAGACCAGGCAGGAGAGACTTGGTGAGTCTCATCTTGACATCTGTCTCCAAGCTCTGCCTTCTGAGCCAGGAAACATCCTCCACCACCCAGCTTCCTTTCTTTGCACTTCTGCCTTGAGTGCACAAAGGTGTCACATGTGACGTTTTTTTGCCCCAAATCCCCATTTTCCACTCAGCTTTGTGGCTGGACACCACGTGGGAGATGTTTTGGGGGAGTCTCCAAGGGCTGGAATGCTGGAGAGCCAGTTAAGTTTTCAGGGCTCAGATTCTCCCTGACTGGATTGTAACTCCCTAAATAATGAATGTTGGTTTCCAAATAGAGGGTTCCTTGTTCCCTGCCAAGCAGATGTGAGGAATGGGTTTGCCTGTGGCCCAGAGTCTCCTGAGAAGCTTTTGTTTATAGCATCTGTTGTGCCAAAAATGCACGAAACTCCCTGGCAGTAGAGATGCTCTTGTCAGTTGGGTGTCCTTGGCTGGTGTGTGTGTAAATGTGTGCCTGATTAATTGGAACAAGCTCATCAGAGGGTATTCACCAGGTGCAACACCAAAGGACACCCCCAAAGGCATTGTCAGAGCTGTGGCAACATGGAGGTTTGCCTGCTGTCCTTTGCATTGATATGATCAGGGTCCTCCCTGGGCGAGCAAAATACAAATTAAATTCTTGCTTCACAATTCAGTATGGAAAGTTTTTCTTTGCCCTTTAAACAAAGACATGGTTGGCTTGTCTGTAGTGTCTAAAATTAATTTACCTGAAGCTTGTGGAGCATTACCAAATGCCACTCTAAGGCACAGTTTCTGATACTGTTGCAGTGACAGGAACCAGCTGTGCCAGGACAGCTGTGCCACCTAGAAAAGCAATGAAGAAATAAGCCCAGGGCTGGGCTACAATTTCTGACTTGTCTCAGGAAAACCGGATCTATCAGAACTGCTGAAGCTGAAGATCACCAAGGATGTCCCAGATTCAGTTCTCCCTTTGTTCCAGTCCTTACAGCTAAGCTGGAAGTCCCCACCATTACTGCAGGCTGCACAACAATTTTTTAACCCATTTACCTCCCCAGACTTACCCTTAGACCAGGAATTTAGTTAAATCCTGCTGAGTATGATGGAGCTGTCTGAGGTGGGGAACATGGAGATGACCCCCCCGGGACAGGGGTGGTGGCTGGAGCTGTGCTGTGTTGTGGCTGGTGTTTCATCCTGTCCCTGCAGATTTCTTAGTTCTGCTTCTTTCCCCCAGGTCTGGGAGGATGATCCCTGGAGGCTTTAGGGAAGGGAAACTATGGGGCTGGGGAAGAATATCTGTCCAGGTCTGGAGGGTAGGGGAAGCTGCTCGACTGGGATGGGGGTGTAGAGAGTAGAAACCATCTGGAAATAAGAATTGTGGGCATGATGGACAGGCTTCATTTCGAGTGAAATGAAATTGCAGTTAGAAAATTGGAACAAATAATCCAGTTATTCTCAAGACCCAGTAATAAATCACTGAAATCTAGATTAATGTATTATCCCTCATTAGATTTCTCTCTTGAAAAATAGTTATTTCTAGCTGTAAATCCTCGTTCTTGCTGCAGTATGTCCTGGTGTCCATAGGACAGTGCTGCTGTGCTCTCGTGTTTTGTGTAAGAACAAAAGGAAACAGAAGCCTTGTGGGTTATGTGTACAATGCTGTAGCTGCTTTGAGAATAAAGGAATGAAGTTACTGTGTTGCTTGAAGGATGTGGGTAAAACTTGAAGGGAAGAAAATGGGCATCTTTGCATAGACAGTGTCTTGCTGTAGAAAGCAAGTCCACACACAAAAAAGAGATGATGTGGAACAGAAGGAAGCAGGAGGGAATATGATCAGAGATTTTACTTAAAGTCAAGATGTAAATGTTTTAGTTTAAGGCTGGTCTCCCAAGTCCATGAAAAGAAGAAGTGGGCAAATGCCTCTGTTCCTTGTCCAGTTTGCTAGAAAAGGAGGGGACGTTATTTCTAGTCCAAAGCAGTACTTAGTAAATGTTGTCCATGTTTGATTTTTGTCAGTGCTTGAGACCCAGTTTCTGGGATTGTCTTCACTTCTTGCCCTTTCTTGCACACCCACTTTGTGTGGCACAGACAAGAGTGGTTGTCAGGCTGGTGATTGGAAGGGGAATGGCCCTGTTTACCTGTGCTCCTTGTAGGATAAGGATGCTGGAGCAGAACTGCCACTAGGATAAAGTCTGAAGTGGCCCTGCTTTCCCATATGTTGCATTTAAGCAGTTAATTGCTTATGTTCCTTTAGTGGTTTCATGCTTTTATTTCTGCTGTTACAACTTCTAATGCCTAGAGGAAGCCTTGAATTTGGATGCTACTAAATGAAAATTAGGGCCCTCATTCTCCATGGAGAAATGCTCTTGGGCAGTGTGGTAATTTCACGCCTGGAAGGAGTCATATTTGTTGGATAATTTTTGTAACTTGACCAAATTAGCCTTGAGAAAGTATAGTTGTTAATCAGAGTTGAACTATCTGCTCCATTAGTTAGAAACATCAGCAGAAACATTCTTGCACAAAGGGTGGACACTTGGTTTGCAAAGCAGGAAAGTGCTCTTTGTCAGTGCTTGGGGCAGGTTTGAGATTGATCATAACACTCTGAGCCCTTAGTAAGGCCAGACACAAAGTCACATCAGGCCAGCTGCTCTTGGAAAATGGAGCAGCCAAGTGATGTTCACCTTCCTTCTGCACCTACCAAAAGAAGATTATTTTGATGGGAATTAGACTCCTGAGAAGATTCTAAAGAGTAATAGAGGACATTTTGGATATTAATAGGGATTTGGTTAATAATTCCAGTAAATGGGCTTCCAAAAGTCATGGGAGAGGGGGTTGGGGAGAAAGGTTAAGAAATGTACTGATGTGTTTGTGTGGGAAACAAGGTGGGGAGGCCTTGTGTTCTCCAGTTCTGAAGGATGCCACAGCCTGGAGCCACCACTGTTAAAGAAATTTCTGAGTAGATCTCCTCAGTGACCTAGCAGAGTTTGTTGTCAAGGTTCACTCTATTACTTACTACACAGACCAGGATCAGTTCCCACACACAGGCACAGAGATGTGCACATCTCTATGTGTGTACAGAGGTACCTGTTGAAAGTTCACCTTGAGTTCAGTGAAATAATCATCTCAAATCCATTTGCCTTTCTCCACAGTGTCCAGCTCTAAGCCCCTCATTCAGGAAAGACATTGAGGTGCTGGAGCAAGTCCAGACAAGGGCAATGAAGCTGGTGAAGGGTCTGGAGGTAAGTTAAACCAATGTAAAGCTGAAGCCATGAGCGTGTGCTTCTTTCCCTTTGTGTGGCAGTAATTCCTTCTGTCAGGCTGGACACTCGCCTGTGCTGCTCTGACCACCCTGCCCTCAACACCTGGGATGTGGAGGGCAGCTCAAACTCTGCCCCAGGGCTCAAGAGACATGGCTGGTCTCAGAACAGGTTCCAAAACAGCTGTTCTGTCTCATCTCCTGTGTGGGACACAGATCCAGCCCTGCAGTGGAGTCAGGGCAATTCCTCCTTCCCATCCACAAACGTCCCTTTGCTGACTGGAGCTCACTGGACTGGAGATGCCCTGGTGCTGGGGCTCTGTGAAGGACATCTCTCTGTTTTCTTCTGTTGAGGGCTCTGTGAGGCCAGACAGAGAGAAGATAAGTGCTAATTAACAAGAGAGCACTGAAACTTGGAGCCTTTCCTGTGCACTTCAGTCTTGGCACAACGCTGCTTTCCTGCCTCCCTCACCCAGCAGTGACATCTCCTTGCTGTGGGTTGTGAGTGTTGTGCAAGGATGGAGTTAGGGGGTTTCTGATAACTCCTCCCCACTCTCTGCAAAGGTCACCAGCTCAATCCAGTGAAACCAAAGAGGAAACAAATGCCCAAAGAGCAGAGATTCCCAAACATGTCACATCAAATCACGGAGAAGCTAATGGGACAGAGCCACGTGGTTAGAGCATGTGCATTCTGCTCTATATCATTAATTTACTGATGTTAAATATTTCAGCAGGTAACTTCCAGGGCTTCCAGAACTGTCCTAGTGGCTGTGGTCACAAATTATTCATCACTGGCACTTGAACAAGAAAAGCCTTTCTGAACAAGGGCATTTCTGAGGCTCTTGCTGTTTTTTTTCCTTTCAGCTGACTCCCTCTGCCTTCCAGAAGGAGATGTCTCTCACCACCAAGGAGAGGTTGGCCAGCACTCAGGAAATGAATCTACTTCAGATTGTCCAGTATCAAGACAAGAGTAAGACCTCCTATCACAAGGTGGCCTTTCCCTGCCCTTTTCTTTGCTGTTTGACATGGCATTTGAAGAGGGTATGTGCTTGTGACAGGCTTGCCTCCAGCCCATCCAAATACCTCAGTGTTCAGGTCCTGTTGTTGTTTCAAACTGCTGATGGTGGTGGAGTTCCTTCTGTTGGGGGAACAGCAAAACATTTTCCCTAGTGAGACACTGGTCTGTGCTAAGTCAACACGAATAACCTCTGCTGAAGCTGGTGGGGTTTGCTGGAGTGCAGCTGCCATCCCTAGTGAGGGAAGTCTGGGGCATGAGCTTGCCATTTTCTGTTCTCCTGCTGAAACAGCCACCTCTTGCTTTGGTGTGGTCACTGTCAGATGTTTGGGGTTATAAGATTCCCTCCCCAGTGGCAGCCTTGGCCTTTGAAGGCTGAGGGCCTGTGGTGATTAGTCCTGATTTAACAAAACCAATTGTATTAATGCTTTGGGTTGGAACAATGTGTGGGACCCTGACGGGGTGTTAGGTTTTGCAGGCTGCCAGATACCCAGGGGGCTTGCCCTGGGCAGAGGGGAGTGGATGTGCTTTATCTGGATCAGGGTTTACTGAGGAGTGTGTTTAAAGCTGCTTTTCTTAGAGGGCTACTCAGTTTAAAGCACAGTCCTGGTGGGTAGATGACTGAGGCTGTTGAAATTGTCAGCAAGAGAGCTGTAACAAACTGGTTAAGGATTGCCCTGGATAGCACAGGAGGCTGGGAATGCCTCAGATGGATGCACAAATAACTGGCATTGTGCTGCAGCCACCCACTTCAGCCAGCTGTGACTCCTGTGGAGATGCAGGAAACCTGCCTGTGTGTTTTGAGTGGAAACAGTGCAGCTGGAGAGGGGAGACAAAAGCAGGGAGGGGTTCTGTCAAAGTAGTGTCTCTGCTCAGTAAGCGTTTGCTATTGTATCATTCCAGACATGCCTCTGCAATGGTATTAAATATGACACCAATAATAGATGACAAGAAAGCAGCCACTTAAGGCTTATGGAAAAAGGAGATACCAACTCCAGTCTTACTCGAGTTGCCCAGAACTGCTGAGAAAAGACCTTATCCCCATCCGGCATTCACCTCATTTGTCTTTTTTCTAAATGCTGTGATACTTTCTTTTTGCCCTTACCTCCTCTGGTTCTGTTTTCTTCTTACTGGTGTCTAAGCTTTAGATTAGAAGAAGTATTTGGAGTTGTGTGAGACTCAGTGTCTCTGTCTGGAGTAAAGGTCATGCCAAAATTGTTTCCTCTGGAGCCTGATGTCAATTCTGGGGTTTCACTTGCTCCAGGAGTGCTCAGGGCTCTGTCATCAGTGCCTTGGAGCTCTGTGACCCCATTAGCACAGGGCTCTGCATGAGGTAAGTGCTGCCTGGCATTTTGGAGAATGAAACCTGGAGGAACACCTGCCAAGAGAGCAGCTTGGCTTGAGCCTGCTCAGTGTGGTCCAGCAGCTTTTGATCAGCGCAGGGCAGAGGTGGGAGAGCTGCTGTTTCCCCAGTGTGAGCTGGGCAGATGTGCTCCCCCAGAGTCTGTACTTCACTGGGGATCAGTGCAGGATTCTCATTCATGAATCTTCCTGCCAGCAGCTGAACCTCTCCCTGCTCTCTCTTGCCTCTCCAGTTCTCAGCAGCTCACCTGGGTCAGAGCTCACTTCAGCTTTTCCCACCAGAGGTGGTGTTTCAGAACTACATCCCTGGCGAGGTCTGTGAAATGTCACTGGTTCTGAGGAACAGGTACAAGGTGAGTGCTGGGATGTGCAGGTTTAACACTGTGCTGGAAGAGGAGAGTGATGTAATTCCCATGGTGTACAGTAGGGCAAGTTATCTGCTGCAGCACACTCAGAATAAAATATCTCAGCACCTCTGTTCTGCAAGATGCTGGAAATCTTCCCAGGGGATTCTCCCCTGATTTTGGCCATATGTTGGTGGTATCTAAGCAAAAGAACCCTTTTTAGCCCCTTTCTTTCCCTTGAAAGCCCTGGATTGATGGGAATGTTGAGGGCTGTACAGTTCTTACCTGCCCTCATGCTTTGCCTCGAGTGTGCACCTTGTCCTGTGGCTCTTTGGTTAACCTTAGTTCCTGGCAGGAATCTCTGCCTCTCTCAGCTTATTTAGCTGCCTCTGTGCAACTCACACTTAAAGCTCAAGATTTGAGTCTTCTCCACTTTAAGCTGGAATTAGTTATAATTAGTGGCATTGGCACTGCAGGAAATGTGTTTTGAAACAGCCCTGGAATCAGGCTGATTTAGCAGAAGCAGTGGGAGGCCTTTAGGTGCCATTTCAGGCTCCTGCTAAGCTTAATTCACCTCTGCTCAGGTTTTCCAAAGGCAAAATTGTGCTCTGCTTTCACTTTGGAGAACCACAGCACCTCCAGAGCAATGCGTTCTTGAAGGTCTCTACCTTCACTTGAAAAACTTGTGATTGTTTTGCAATTTCCCAAGAAAGTTGAGAAGGGAAAAGTTGAGAAATGTCAGCAGTTGTGTTCCACTGTAAAGAGGAAAACTGAGACCTTTCAAATTTCAGTCAGGGGAACATTTTCTCAAATGAGACTTGTGCCAAGAGCAAGCTGGTGGGAAGAGACAGGAGAGAGGCAAGGAGCAGGGTTCAATCTTTTCTCCCAAAGCACTTTCTTAGACACAAGGGTTTCTCTTGATAACTAACAGTAAAGTGTACTGGAAACAGAGAAAGGCCAAAAAAAAAAAGAACAGTGTAATTAAAGGTGTTGTTGTGTAATGAAAAGTAAGATGCAGATATGAGAGGAAGGCAGGATGGGAAGATGGAAATGTGATAGGAGCAGGTGAATTTACCCCCTCTTCAAATCTACCTGTCAGGGGAAACAAACAAGTGGACTTAAAAAGCTGTTGGGGCACATGGCAGGAGGAGGAGCAGCAAGAGAATTCAAAGTGTATCCTGAGATAACAGAGACACAGCTGCAAATGGGAGACCCTTGGGCAAGGAAGGATGCAGTTCTGCTCCCTCAGTCATTCCTGGAGAGCAGTACACCATTCCTGGTCTGGCATTTTGCTTGGCAATATTGGAAAGGTGCAGCATGGGTGTCCATGCCTGAGGGCTTCCATTGGTGGGGTCCATGCTGATTCTGGGCACTTTTGCTGTAGGTTTTCTCTTTGCTGATTCAAATGTGCCTCAGTTTCTCTTTTCCTACTGCTCTTTTTTGTTCCCACTGAGCCTTTTGGCTTCAGCTGTTCCAGTATCCATGCAGCACATGAAAATGTTTGTCTTTGCCAAGTACAAGCCAACAGACAAACAGTGAATTATCTCTACTTGTGCTTCCTCAAGTGGAAAAGGACATCTGCATTAAGATTTCTGCCACTCTCAGTAAAAAATAATGAACCTGTACAGCTGTATCTTGGGATTTGTATGCCCTGAAAAGGGGCATACCAATGTGTGAGCTGTTAATTTTTTTCCCCCAAAGGAATCAGTTTTGAAGTTAGTAAGACCTCAAACATTGTACAGCATTGGTGTAAAAGTAAGATCAGCTCTGAGGAAAATACTTGGTATATTTAAGTGCAGAAAGACATATGATAATCCCAAGAGAAGTTATTGTATTCTAATTTTGTGGGCTTTTGGTAATGTCCTGAAGAAAAGCAACCTTGTGCTCTGTCTCCAGGCTTTCTCACCAGATTCCCAGATTCCTCTGAATGACACTGACCTGGACTGTGTGGTAACCTGAGGTTGTCTGCTCCATAAAAACCCAGCTAACAGCCCAGTGTATTCCAAATAGATGCTCTGTAATCATTCAAATTTAGAAGTTCTTCACCTGTTTGCTGTCAAATTGCTTTTCTGTCTTCCAGCTGCTTTTCACCACCCTCAGAGATGTACTGGGTGGCTTCTCCTGAAGCTCTTACCCATGTGTGTTCATCTTCCAGGGGTTTTGGTGACCAAAATGTTTGTCTGCAGTCTGAAATTAGCCCCCAGAACTCACTGCCCCAGGGTGTTACTGGAAGCAGATAGTGTTTGGAGAGTTCAGGACTGCTTTGGCCATGGGTTAATCAGGATTGGATGGGTGGTACAGAACAAACCTCCATTTTTTTCCAAGCCTCATGTGAGTTTGTTGTTTACCAGTGAAGCTGTGTGTCAGTCAAAATCACTTGGTTTAGACTTTGTGAGCTGTGGTTTGGTGCTCAGAGGTTGATATCTGTGTGCTAGAAAAATGCCTTTTTGCTGTCTCTGTGTGTGTGTGTATCCCACAGGGCAGCAGGGTGCCTGTAGGGCCTGCAGGGTGCAGGAAGGAGTGCCCAGCAGTCTGGCTTGCCTGCACTGGCTGCTGCCTGGCCACAACCACCAGGCAGCAAGAGCCCCTGGAGAGCTGAGATTGGCTTTTAATAATGAAACCACTGTGAGTCAGTGCTGGTCATGTTTCTCCAGGCAGAAAATGCCTTTGAAGCCCATAATTGATAGGCACAGCCTGGGGTGTCATGTGGCTTTCCATCACTTTGGCAAGTTGACTGCTATCATCTTCTGCCTCAACCTTTCTTGGTAGTGTCTTGTGCTTCTCCCTTGCTTCTTCACAGCCCATTTAAATTGCTGTTGCCACCTCCTTGTTTTGGGGATGTCTCTCCGTCTTGCTGTGTTCCTCCTTTTACTCTTCAGGTTTGCTTTTATTCCCAGTAAGACTACAGTGTCCTGTCTCCTGTTGCTGGTCTGCCCTCATGACTGTATCCCCCCAGCTGGACTGCCCCACTCAAGCTATGTGTGTTAGAAGGGAATTTTGTCCTTCCCCCAGGATAATGTGCTATTTTGCCTTCCATAGCACATTCCCCCTCTGGAACAGGGCTGCATGGCTGTGTGCAGGCTGAAGGAAGCAGGTTCTTTAGGCTTATAGAATATGTGAATGACTTGGTTCAGATGTTCTGTCTCCATCCTGCTGCTGGTGCCAGACCTGCTCAGCACTTCCTTTCCACCAGGCATTGCCCTACTGCCTCTGGCTGAGCTGCTTTGCCCAGGCAGATGGGATTCACTTCCCTCCCTCACCCTGGACTGAAGCAAAGGGGCTGTGTTTTCACACCTTCTGCTCTCCAGCCTCGCAGCTGTGCTGCTCCTGAGGACACCTGCCCACGACTTGGCTGCAAGGCCAGGGCAGAGGAGGTGCTGTGCCCGTGGCAGGGAGCCAGCCTGGCACAGGCACACCGAGCTCTAGGTGCCCTTAGTCAGCAGGAGGCTGGAGAGCTGCAGGTGACTTGGACACCTGCCTGAAAGAGCTGCTGTAGGGCAAATACCACCTGTGGGCAGGGCCACTGCTGTCGCTGTGTCCTCCTGTGTGTCACTGGTTGCTCTGGCAGCTGGCAGCTGCTCCGTGCCACACATGCTGTGCTTTTGTTTGGAGGTTTGAACATCAGTGCTGAGGCCCCGGCAGGTCTAATCTCAGTGCTGTTATCTGGAGGCTTGTTATTACGGGAGGATTTAGGACGTGGCATGGAAGGGAGGAAGCCTTGCAGGGAAACAAAGAGAGGCAGGCTGACTTTTCACCAGCATCCCACTATCTCTTAGCACTGTTCTTCACTTGAATTGTTTGGAGAGGCAAAGATAAGAGGGGTCTCTGAGCCAGATGATGTTTCTGCACCAAGCCAGAGGTGCAGGATCTCTCTGGGTGCAGTTGTTTTCTCATCTTCTCTTCGCTGCTTAGAATTAGTTTAACACTTTTTCCTATCCTCAAGCAGCATGGCTATAGAAACCTAAAGAGGAAATGCCCTGTGTTCCTTAGCTCCCTGTTCCTTAGGAGGGACTGAGGAATTATTTAACATTGTTAAAATTTAGAGTAAAAATTATGCTGGCCTAGGGCAATTCTCTGTACTATCCAAGTGACACAAGAGCTTAATGTCACTGAGGTAGGCTTTACAAAGTACACTGGTGCCTTTAAAATGTGATTTATTAGTATGAACTGGTGCTCATTTTGGGGCTGAAAGAGGTAAATTGATGCCCTTGAGGGCAAAGTGCTGCACTTAGAGTTGAGAGGCAGCAGAGCAACATGTGAACAGCACCACAGATAGAAGCAGGGTGAGATAACCCACAGGAGCACTAATGTCCCATACTCTGTCCCTTGTCTTGCCCTTGAACTGGTGAGTGCATGGCACAGGGAGCTCTGCCAGCCAGGGCTTCTCTGCACAGCTTCACTGACACGCTGAGCTGGGCTTTGGGCTCCTTGCAGGGCTTGTGCAGGGCATCAGGGGATGGTTGTGTGCTGCTCAGCAAGGAGCACGTGAGGACCTCTACTGCAGAATCAGAATTTTGTGGGAATTGAACATTTTGTCTTGTACTCGATGCGAGTCAGCGAAGTACCAAAGGTACCAAAGTGCTGCAGCTCAGCTAGAAACACATTGATAGCACGGGCAGGAGGTGCAGAGCACCTTGAAAACCCCTTAGCAAAGAGGCAGGCAATGAGAAATGGTTCTGAAAAGCCACCTGCACTGGGCTTGAAGCTGCTGGCACACAGAATATCTGTATTTTAGTTGTGGAAGGCTTAGGAGTGCTCCTTTGAACAGCCCCTGCATCTCAGCTGCTCCATGATCCACAGGGATTGTGGATAACCCAGTGACCTGGGCTGCAGGTACAAACCCCTGTGTCAGGGTCGTGGATGTTGCAGTTGGTTTATATAATTCTCTTGCTTTGAATCTGTTCTTCCCTGGGGTAAGTCTGACTTCAGTGAAGTCACTCCTGATTTAAGGCAAAGCTGTGGCTGAGCCCTGAATAAAAGCACCATGTGAGTTGTTAGTGGCTGAAATGCCACGTGCCAAGTTGCCCTTTCTTGACAGATGAGCCGTTTCCCATCGTCTTGCAGCCATTTGGGAATGTATCACACGGCTGGACTGCCAGAAAGCAAATGAATAGCTGACGTGTCTCTTTGTTTATTGGCACTTGCATTATAAATATGAAATGCTAATGTTTCTGCTGGGCAACGATTCCAATTAGTTCCTCTCGCTGCTCCTGATTTACACATTCCTGTTTTATGGCTCCAGTTGCCCGGTGTGGGTCTTCTCGTGCCACCCTGTGTTCCTGGGTGTCCCTGCATTGTGGTCTGACAGTCTCTGCCTAATTGGAAACCATTATGGAACTGACTGGCAAATGCCCAACAGGCAGGAATATTTACATTTGTGTGTCCTTCAGGCTTATTAATAGATTATCTGAAAGGAAGAAGGAAGCAGGAAGCACATAAAATCATAGCACAGCTTATTCTGTTCTGTCCTCTTGTTCTTTTCATTGTAGCAAGACAATATTTTTCAGGCAATACAAGTTCAATCTGTAAGGTTTGCAAAATTCATTCCTGATGCTCAGTGGAGACTGAAATACTGCTCACTGATTAATAGGAAAGATGACAGGACGATGAGTTACTGCATTACTGAAATTAACTCCTTTAAAATTCAGTCCAGCCCTGTTAGATGTTTTGTAGCACACAGAAGTTATTCCAAACAGGCTTTTAAGGTGACTCTTGCAGGGAGGAAAGGGACAGAAGATGAAAGCACAGAATAAACCTGGAGCAAAGGGACTGATTTCAAAGACTCCTGTGGATTGGTAGCTGAGGGGGCAGGAGTCCCCCTTCTTCTGTGAAGCTCTCCTCATTCTTCAGTCTCTTCTCTTTTTTTAATGGCCCTTATTTTCCAGCCTATATGATATCATGGTTTCAGCAGGGAGCTTTCCCTGCTTGACTTTTCTATGTTACTTCATGCTGCAAGGATCTTTTCATTGCAAGTTGTCTGCTGAAGGGAATTCAGTGAAGGATTTAGGGTTGGTTATGCAGGATAACTGACATCCAAGTCTGGTGTACTGAGCAGGCATTAAGGTTTTTGTCACTGTGATAGCAATTCATGTTGGCCTGAGCCTGCAAAGGGCCTGAGAGCAGTGCTGGGTTAATGGTTGGACTTGATGATCTTCAAGGTCTCTTCCAAATGAAACTATTTTATGATTCTGTGAAATAACATCTGAGACAAGCGGTTGGTTTGGTTTCAGTGGCTACTAATTCAAATGCCAGGGGTGATATCTGGAAGGCCAGAGCTTGTAACTTATTGCTTATCAGAGGGGGAAAAGAGCAGAGGAACCATCCCACAGTCATCTGTATTTTCCTGGAAATTCAGAGAGTGGTTGTTTGAAGGCAATAGTCATATTTTCATGAAAATTTGTAGCCTGAAGCAGCATCTAAATAATCTTTAAAGCACAGAAATGATGCACCCTCTCGCTCACTCAGGCGTGCTTATTTAAGAATCTGGTTTTAAACAGTCTGCTTAGGATTTGCAGTTGCAGAGTAAAGCAGGATTTTAAACAGGTTTCAGCTGTAGCCCTGGGTTTTGTCACAGAGTTGGTGTCCTGGTAACACAGGGCAGTGCTGCAGTGGAGAACTTGCAATCCTCTTCTCCCAGGGGAGGACAATTCAGCTTTCTAAAGCTGAGTGACCCCCGGGTTCAGAGCCAGCCTCTGCCTAGCACACCCCTCTCTCCTTGGGTTTGCCCCTTTTTGGCCTGACTGTGCGTTCATTTTGGTGCAAGGTCACACTTTGGGGGGGTCACAGTGTGGCTGAAGGGTCAGGGCCCTCTGAAGTGCTTTGGGTCAAGCCTTGCTCAAGCTGCAGCATCCCTGGCAAAGGGACTCAGCACACAACGTGCATGGGCACGGGTGGTGAGAGGCCTTGTTCTCTCAAGGTCGTGGCTGCCTCTGTGAGGCCAAATCCTCCTTGCTCCTGCCTTGCCCTGGCAGACACAGAGAAGTCCCTTCCCCAAGCACTGCTGTGCTGCAGTCCCGTGCCCACCACAGCAGTGCAGCTGGGAGTGGCTGCCTATGCTGGCTTCTGGAGGGATTTATTCCTCTTATTTACATGCTGATGATCCCCTCCCTCCTTAAAATGGTAATGACTTGAAAATTCCCTTTTACTTCCCTCAGATACCTGCAGTTGTTGAAGTTTCTTTTCTCTTTATCCCCGTACTGATCTGAACTCCTTGCATCCTCCTCTGTCTACCTGGCATCTGGAAGGGAGAGATAACTGAATAGAGGATGCCAAGGCTTAAAAAGACACCCGGCTTTCAATTGGATTTACAATGCCTTTGTTACAGTAGTGTGGCCAAAATAACAACAACAACAACCAAAAAAAAGGTAAATAGCATTCTCCATTTGCTAATGCAGTTTCTGAGGATCTGAGCAGCCTGGGACGTGAAGTGCCCAGATAATAGGTGCTTTAAATTCCCATGGGCTGCCCTTAGCTTTTATTTTAGAGGGCTTAGGCTGCAAGATTGAGTGCAAAATTGCTAATTCAGAAAGACTTGCTGAAGATGAAACGCTCTCCTGAAATGTGATCTTCAGTCCTGTAGGTCATTTGCTGCAGTTCCCTTCCTGGTATTTTACCTTCCAAATAGGAGAAGCAAAAGCACTTCTGCAATTTCCACTGTGAATATTTGAGATGTCTAGAAAAAAAAATCCTTCTTTATTTTTTTACCATCTTGGATGTGACTGCAGCTGTTAGGGTGGCTGCTGAGCAGCTGGTTTGTATGCATTGGGTATCAGCTTTGGGTTAAAGTAATAACTGTGTCTGTGCCTCTTCCGGCAGCCTTAGGTCCCTTCCAGCTGTGGAGAGGATGGGTACGGGTGCAGGAAGTCCCAACCATGCAAGAATCTCAATCGGTTCTGGTTAAGGGAGTTTGCTGCTGTGTGCAATTCCTAAATCAAATTGTCTGCTTGCTGCTTCAACGATGATAAAAATATCAAACAAGCTAAAAGCACTGAGGAATAAAGATCAGGCTAGCAAGTGAGTGATAAGGGGCAGAGCTTTTATCAACTCATCGAGGTGAGAGCTGCTGGAGGCAATGGCTCCCGGCCCTGCTGCAGCAGATCTTCCACTGATTTCGGCAGGGGCAGGGCAATGCTGCCAGCACAGCGATGCCACATGGTACATCTGGAGATTGATCTGCTCATCCCTACAGTGAAATGGTTTTGGTGATTTGATTCACCTTCCTACTGCTAAATGCCAGACAGCTGGAGTCGGGGGGGCTGTCTGGCTCTTTCCTGAGCAAGTCAATGACTGGGAATAGCAGGGTTTAGTTTGCTCTGGTAGGGATGTCTGAGGGTTTCCTGTTGGCAGTTCCATCCCATCCTTTCCCAGGTAGGCACCAAGTCACTGCTAGAGACCTTAGAGGAGAGAAGTATTTAAGGCATCAGCCATGCAGCAGAGGCAGCAAAGTTATTGCTGTGTCCCCTGGAGCTGGGGTGAGATGTAAAGGGAGGCTGAGATTGTCCCCCAGGAAGAGCTCTCTAAGTGCAGGGCAGAGCTGCAATAGGCTGCTGAGGGCAGGGCTGAAATTCTTAGTGATTTAAGTACTCGTCAGACATCTGGCAAGAGTAGTTTGGCATTGGGGCTGAGCCAGTTCAGTGTGGGGAGATAGATGGCTTTTTAAGAGTGTGTGTCCTCAGCCTTGTCCCTATGATCTGTGGGAGGGGTGGGAAATACAGACATACCCCACACTCACTTGGCATTGAAGCAGTTTCTGTGTCCAGCTTGGGAAGTATTTCACCAAAGATGGGCTGTTGGTTCTGCATGTAGCAAAGTCCTTTCAGTGGTGGTCAGAGCAGGTTCTGTCACTGCTGTACGCCACTACCTGAAATTACTGTATTTTAGTGCCTCAGAATCAAAGTATCAGATAATTTCATCAGGTTCTGCCAGCATGCTGTGAAAGCAGGTGAATCAATAGGGTTGTTTCTTCTTTGCAAGTTAACAGCCCTGTCCAAGTCATCCTACTGGAACAAAAGGTCATTGAGGTACAAAGTACTGTTAATTATTGAATGCTGCTGGTAGGGTCACAGAACACAGCAGTTTTCCTTCTGCTGTGGGAATGGCACTAAATGTCCCGTGCTGAGACAGTTCCTTTTCCTGCAGGATTATTTCCACCAGCTCCTCTGCAGCACTGACAGAGAAGAGTTCATTGTGCCAATTCGGGCCATTGGTGCCCGAGCCATCCTGGACTTCCCTGACCAGCTGGACTTCTCGGTCTGTCCCGTCAAGCACAGCACCCACAAGACCCTGCTGGTTGTTCCCAGTGTTGGTAACCGGGCAGCTCATTACCACATCAGCACCCAGAGGTGGGGCAGCTCAGCCTTCCTTGTGCTAAACACCCTTGGGTGGTACCAGAGTGGGTGACGAGTAACAAAAGGAAGCAGAGCATGGGAGCTGCTGCCCTGCAGCCATGGCTGGAAATGGGCAGGACGGGTGGGGTTTGTGTTGCTTCTCATGTTTGAAGCAGGTGCAGCCTTTGGGCTTCCTCAGTCCCAGATTTCCTGGGGAGCACCAGAACACTGTGCTGGCTCGCACCCTCCTGAGCAGCAGCACCTCTGAAATGGTTCCTCACCACTGTCAGCAAAATACACCCAATCTCTGGGAGGCCACGAGCACGTGGCTCTCCAGTGGTCCTCTCAGGAGATGCCCAACGTGAGCTGTGTTGTGGACAGCCTGTGCTGTTCCTGTTAGTCAAAGCTGATCTGATCTCCCTTGTCAGCTGAGGGCATCAGTCATCTCTTCTGTTTCATTGTGAACCTTTGAAAGCCAGTTTAAAATTTCCAACAGATGATTTAAATCTTTGACTAGAAGCAGCGTTTTATTCTAATTAAGTCACCTCCACTTTCACTGAGAGTCCTTTTTAAATACTCTGAAGTTCCTGTGTTTCTGCTCGTTTTGATTTGTGTTAAATGTTTGTCAAAATGTCCTCATGAATTCATCAGTGGGAACTTGCTTAAAGGTTAAGCTCCTCTAATGCCTGTTCATCTCCCATCTGCCCATAGGTATATGCACAGGTGTATAGAAATATGAGAAATTTGGGAATATGTGAAAAGCAATTGGGCTGATTTAGAAGATAAAATCATACAGTAACTTTTGTTGGAAGGGACCTCTGGAGATCATCTGAGCAAACACTGGTGAAAGCAAGATCAGTGTCTGGGGCTTGCAAGGTGCCACGGGGAGATGGGGACCTGTAAAAGTTTAGATATCATACAAGAAAGCAAACATACAAAAGGACACAGTTAAAAAACAGAGGAAAGCAAGCTATTAAAAAACCCTTCAAACCTTATCTTTTCTGCCTGTCGGGAGCAGTAGTGATTCATGGAAAGGGTAGATCTAATGGGATGAGAATTATCTTAAGGAACAGCTCACAATTAATGGATGAGAGGCCAAAGTTTAGCCTGCCAGCTCCATCTCTTGGCAGTGCTTTTCATTTGGCTATTACAGTGTGTCAGGGATGTCTCCTTCACAGCTCTTCTTATCTGTGGGCTCGGGGAACAGATCGTGATGTTGGCTGAAGTTCAGAGGAGTTAAGTTTAACCGTGGAACTTGTGTCTTTGGGTCTTGGAGAGCCAGGTCTGTGTGAGGGATAATGAGCTCCTGCTACAGCAGTAACAGAGGTGTCTGGTGGGTACAGCCTGGGGTGGGTTGTAGGAGATGCAGGGGCTGATTGGCACTTGGTTTCTCAGTCCTGAGAACTGAGTCCTGAACTTGGCTGGATCCTCTTCTTCTGATAATCTGAAAATAGGAAGATAGGTTCTCTCTCAGGCATCCCCTGAAGTCACCCCCAGGAGTGTTATTCCCATCCTGCCATCTGAGGACAGGAGAATGTAGACAAGGGGCAGGAATAGGAAAGGAACAGGATGGAAGGCAGTGCTGAAGTATTGCCAGGATTTCCCCTTAACTGCCTCTGTAGTTTCTGTTCTGGCAAAATTTCTGACAAAAGAATAGGAAAAATAATTCTGTGTCTTTCCCATACCAGGCACTTGAGCCCCAGCAGAGACCTGCAGCAGTGCTGGCACCACCCTCGGGTCAGGTGCAGGAGTGGAGTGATCCAGCCCTGGGACTGGTGGGGCCTGCTCTTTCCTTCTCTCTCTCTCCAGCCTCAGGTCCAGCATGTAAACAGTCCTGGCCCAAGGCTTCTCCACTAGCCAGTAGTGATGTTCTCAGCAGTGGTAATGGGAACAGGTCAGGCCCCTAATTGCAGCAATAGCTCCTTAATGAGCAGAACCTGCAGCATTTTCATCAGCTGTCACTACTGACACGTATAAAGTTCAGCTTGCCCACGGCTCCAGTTGCTCTCATTATTTTTGTGTGTGTTGCATTTTCTAATCACCATCAAACTCTGCAGAACATCTTTTTAAGGTGACAAAAATTGACCACCAGCAAAGCACTAAGATGGAGAACTTTGGTTTTCTCAGCGGGGCTGTACAAGAGCACAAAGCCCAGCAGCTGCTGGGCAGAAGTGTCTTTCACCTGAGCTCTCCCTAGGTATTAAAGCACTAAATTTTGTGCCTCAGCCAAGAGCTGTTTACCTGGTGACAAATCCTAATTGCTCCTGCTAAATCCAAAGAGCACCAAAACATTTTCATCATTATTTCCAACACATTGCACGGAGCTTGTCTGGTGGGCCAAGTAAACAGCTACCAGCTTGGATGACATCCCAGAGTCCCAAACTGCATCACTGGTGAATACACAGAAACCTCCTGTTCAGCTCCCTTGGTGTGCTCCTGTTAATGGTGCTTCATTTAGCCGGGATTGAATTCTTCAGGCTATAAAAGGGATCCTCCTTTTGGGTCTTGTTTCCGTGTCACTATATTGTTTAATCTGCATTTGCACTCATTCAGAGGTTTGATTGCTGCTCCTCTAGAGCAGCATTTCATTGAAATGCTGAGAAAATGTCCTTTCTTAGGCTAAACCAGGATGTTTTCAAGGTTAAAAAAAACCAAACAATCACACTGCAAATTAAACAATAACTATTCTTTGTTTTTAAAGACTTTTATTCTCCCTGCATGATTCCTAGGCTGTAATCTCACAGGACAGGCAGTGCCCTGACATTTGCATCTCTTTAAGGTGAGGTTTATAGGTGTCAGGAAAAGAGCGATTCCTGAGGCATTCGGTGTCAAGTTGTTCGTGCAAATAGCTCTTAACCCTCTCTGTGCTCTTCACAAACCATTCTCAGTGGGATTGCTGGCAGTCAGACCCTTGAACCTCATTGCAGAGAACTGGGGGAAAACACTGAGAAAACACTGATACCATCTCCGACGGGGAAAATGAGGCATGAGACCTCAGGAACAATTAAGGCATCTTTTAAAATGGCTAATTAGGGAGCTGATGTGGAGCTCTTCTGGCACCTGTGGAATGGCAGTGAGTTTGATGGGATGTATCAGAGTCATTGGGGCTTGGGGAAGATGAGTTAACTACAGGACTGGGTGTGCTTGACTGGCAGCAGGGGAAGCTGTAGCAGAGCCTCCACAGCATTGCAAACGGGCCAAGGGGAATTGTCACTTGTTAGTGACTGCTCAGCTGCTGTGCAGAGCTGCTGGGGGTTGCCAGCTGAGTGCTGTGATGCTGAATCCCTTTCTGCAGGTCGAAGTAGTGCCAGGTTTGGCTGAATCAGCTTCCTTTGGTATGTGAGGCCACCCATGCAAGGGCTTGGTGGTGTGTTAGTGGTCACTGTACAAGTGCAGGAAACTCCCAGCCCCGGCTGATTATTGATGTTTGAGGTTGAACAAGGAACTGGAGTATGGATGTGCCAGCACCTGTGAACATCTCAGCTACCCACGAGGATAAAGTATCTGAGAAAACCACTGCCTTGCTCTGATACTCATCTGCACTTTTGTGTACATGTTGCAGAAAACAACCACCCTTGTGTAGCTCTGTTCTCTTTCCTTAAGAACCCCCTTCCTACCAAGGGTTGTCATCTGTCTGGCAAGGCTGTCATTGCAATCAGTGGCTTCCAGGAACTTGTTTGAGAAATGAAATGAAAATCCTATTGATTTAGTCTCTAGATGAAGCCTTTTCCTTTCTTGTTTTTTTTTTTTTTTCTTTTCTCTGTAAATCCCCCAATGGATGTGGATAGGCAGCAGGGTTTAACTGGGGCTTAGCTCTTGTCGTGTTGCATTTTACATTCCTGAGATCACTCAAACAAGTTCCTGAGTGCTTTCTATTTATATTGACTTCAGCCAGAAAGGAGGCCGTTCAATACTTGCCTGAGCAACTCACAACCACATTAAGTATTTTTCAGAGTCGCTCCTGTGTTGTGCAGATACCAGGGTGGGAATACCAAAACCCTATTTGGGTTGAATTCAGCCTTGTCTGAGTGTTTGCTGGGGCTCTTGTGCTGCTGTGAGCAGCACCAAGTTACTATTGAGGTAAATTCATGGCAGCAAACCCTGAGCTGCTGATGGCCACCACTGTGTCAACCATCTTCATGCAACCCTCCATTCATCCAACCCCAGACAGACTGGTAGGAGCTTCCTCCAAGTGCTCAGAGATGGGGAAACCTTCTGCTTCCCAAGCAGCAGCAGCCTCTTTTGACCCCAGAACTTCACTGTGGTGCACCAATGTCATTTTTTCTGTTTGTGTTTGGTGCTGGCAGCTGGCTAGAAACTTACTGTGTCCTGTGAGTTTTAAAAGATCTTGTTTCCTGTGTTACTTCAGGTATAATTCAGTCTGATGCTGCAGTTATTACAAGTCCAAGCTTTGCCTTGGACTGTCAGGAATTTTAAAACTTTGCAAAGGGATTTTTCTTTCTGCCATTCAAAGGTGGCTGTTGCTCCTTCTGCTTTTCCATCACTTGTGAGAATTCCCAGCAGCATGGCTGTTTCCTGTTCAATTTTTATGTCCTTGTAAGTTTGCTTCAAAGTGAGTTGAGGGAGGCAGATATTGTAGGCAAAAAAAAGGTGTAAATAGCAGTTTGTGCAATTATATGTTGATTTTTTTTGTCTTAATAGTAGCAATGCTGCCACACATGCAGGATTGGTACCTAATGCTTTATACAGCTGATTGGTTATAGGCTTTTATAGTTCCAATTAATTAGCTTGATGGGTGAGTCTAATTGGTTTCCAAAGTGCTCATTTCTGCCAAAACAGCTAATAGCTAACAACCACTTCCTGCCTTTGTTCCCCTTGTCCAGAACTGCTTGTAATAATGATTTTTATACTATTTTAGATAAGGTTATTCTGCTGCTTGCAGACAGAGTATGGCCTTTGCCCTCTCACCAGGACCCTGTGTTTCAAGACAGATGGTCTGTCATTTTGAGGGTAGGTGAAGGGGAACAAAGTTTGTGCTTCATTTGCTCAAGGTTTTTTTGCATGGCTTTATAGGTCCACAACTACATAACACCCCTCCTGACAAAGCCCCTGCTAAAACAACCTGCAGAGCTGACTGCATGAGCACAGACTGGGGGTTGTGTACCAGGAGGGTTGTTTGGAAGTTAAAACTCTGCTTTGGGTTGTTGTTCCTCCCCAGGTATGCACAGAAACAGATTTGCTGAGAGCCTACACAGCCCATTTTTAGCACATGAAGGCTTTCTGGAAGAATGTGGTTTCCATCTCCTTGCAGGTCATCCTTGACCACAGCTTTTCTCCTCCATCATCCCCAGAGATCACTAATATGTTCTTAAGTGTCGTTACCTCTGGAAGTGTTTCAGGGCAGAACTGTCCATTCATTAGATTCCTTTCCTCGTGGATCAATCAGCATCTGCTGAGAAGCAGGAGAGCAGCTTGAAGGTGATTGATTTATTAAGTGGTATATTGAGTCTGTCTTTGCCAGACCATTAGAATGAAAGGAGTGTTTTCCCTAAGGGCCAAAAGCAATGTTTCAGCCAGGCAGGTACCCCAGTGTATCATTACTGTAGCAGTAATAAAGATTAAAAATGGCCTGTGGCACCCTGGCCAAGCAGTCTTTCATCATCCCATGGTTTTTGTGTCCTTTCCAGTACATTCTGGAAGGCTCCTTCATGCTGGGCAGAACAAAGCCCTGTGCTGGCTCTCAGATATTCCTGTGCTGGAGTCTTTCATCCTGCAGCAAGGCAAACAGATCTTCCTAAGCATAGTGCAGAGGAGATAATGGGGAGTACTTGGCTGCACAATGAGTCTGACTGAAAAAGAGTTGACTTTTAACATGCCAGAGAGCTGTCTGAAGAGCCACAACCAGTCCTGTACCCACCGCTGGCTGGTCATGGCTTTCCAGCTCCCATTCGTCTTGTGATTCCTTGCAACGCCTTTGGGGTAGAGACCTCCTCTTGCAATGTGCTGTCTGGGCTCAGCAGGTGCTTGGCTGAGGCCTGGGCCATGCTGGGAACTTCTGATCATTAACACCAGCAACGGTGATGATGAGGATGCTCTGAGGTTTGTTGTAACCTGGGAATAATTAAGCTGTGTTTACAGAAGAGATAAGAGCAAGTCTTCTGAAAAACTGGGCAAATGAAATTGAACTTGTTTTCTGCAATAGCCACATATTCCAAATTTGACTGTCATGCACTCCTAAAAAGATTTAAAATCCAAATTCAGCCAAGACGGAGTGACAGGGATAGAGGAAGAATAGTCTCAGAAGATGAAACACAGCAGGGGCTGTTTTATTTCTATTCTGTCTAATCAATCTGGCCACCAGCTTTCAAATATTTAGAGCAGTAGCTGATGAAGGAAAGTACTAGCTGTTGAATCCTAGGAAAACATTCTTCATAAACCCTGAAATTTGTTTTGAAATCTTGTTCAAGGACTTGCTCATCCAATCATTGAGATATACTTTCAGGCTAAACAAAATTTGTCTTTCCGTTTAAGAACAATTTGTGCTGCTCTGAACAGTATTGCGTTCTGCACCAGGCTGATCATGTAGTATTAGAAGAATTCAGAGAGATGTTTCAGCTTTTCTGTAAATTCCCCCTCAGTCTTTTTACAGGCCCCACAGAGGATGACCCAGGGCTCAATTTGTTGCTTCCAGACAGTGAGAAGTGATCATGATGTGCTAAGATATCTCTGTCCATAGCCGTGCAGCTGGATGATAGGATAAAACACAATGGTATTTCTGCTTCGTCAGAGCATTGTTCAGGACTGCACAACACAAAAAGCATCTGCTCTACTGCTGTATAAAAAGTCTGGCTTTGAATTTTAAGTCTAGGCATTACTTTGCTCAAGTTGTAGAGAGATCTGTGTCCTGCCATCTGTAGGAAATTTATCCAAAGGATGTAAGGATGAGAGAATGGACAGCCTGTAATAAGATCGTGTTGTGTAAATAATGATAGGGCAGATCCATCTAGATTCAGGAAATGTGCTTTCATGGCAGCAGAGCATCCCAAGCTGCACACCGTGGACATTACCCTGTCAAGTGAAATGCCTCGTGCTGAATCACTAGTACAGTACAGAGATTTATTTTTTAAACATATGTATTAAACAACCAAGAGTCTTAAATGAAATGTCACATTTAATTTGGCACCCAAGACATGAAGTCTGCAGCTGCCCTCAGCCAACCCCGACAGCTCCACTCTCCGTGTCAGCTCATCTGCCTGGCAGAAAGATCTGCAGCATCCTCCCCACTCCCTGGCAGCTGTGCCTGCTCTCCTGTACCCAGACATTTGTGGGGTGTATATTCAGCACGTGCCAACCACTTCCCTGTGTGGTACAAGGTGCTCTGGCAAAGCCTGAAGCCTTCCCCAGAGCCCTCGGTGCCGGCAGCCAGGAGCGTCGGGGTGGCTGCGGCCCCGGCTCCTCTCCGGGAGCGCAGCGGTCGGGGATGTTTAGCAAAGCGTGCAGAGACAGGCAGAGCATCTGCTCCCTCCCCCTGGGCTCTGGGGCTGGCGTTTTCCTGGGCTGGAGGCTTTGTTTAATAGTTTCTGATGGTTTTATCTTCCAAGCATCGGTCCAGTTGCTCTCTGTGAGCCTCTCCAGCTTCCCCTGGCAGTGTGTTCCAAAGGATGGGATATTCCCTGGAAAAGTACTGCTTTTGTGTAATTTCTGGCTGATATTTTCAGGCCCTTGGGTTCCTGTTTGATGACAAATCATGACAAATTTTTCCTTGTTCCCATTTCCCAGGTCATTCATTCTTTTGCAAACCTCTGCTATCTATCTCCTCTTCAATTTCTAGGTTGAGAAATCCCATTCAGTCTTCATATAGAAGCTGCTCTGTACTTTTAATCTTTCTTTCTGCCCTTCTTTATTTAATCTGGAATGCTTCAGCTTGGTTTTTGAGATCAGAACAATCCCAGAGATTTCAAGACTGATGTGGTCGTGGATTTAGAAAGGGAGATGATGATAGTTTTCACGGTGTTCATTTTGTAGTGGTTTGTCATCTTGAATGTTGGAGAGCACTGGGTTGTGTTTCCTCGCCTGTGTCCCCTCCTGCTGTGGGCTGTCATTTTTCTTGTTCTTCTGGGTCCCCCTTTTCTGCCCTCATGCCCCCAGGCATCCTTGCTTGTCAGCAATGAGGGATCAGGAGAGACAGGGATACCTGCAGGAGACCCTCGGCAAGCTGTGACTGAATGGGGCTCCTCAGAGTCACCTGAATGACTTTGATGCAGAATTCTCTGTGATCTGAGTGGGTCACCTGAGTATGCCTGAGAAATCTCACTGTATATACTGTCACCTTGGGGACAAATCTCTACAAACACACCCAAAAATAAGGTGCTTAAGGTGGTGTCCAGGACATCCTCACACTGTACACACACACCTCTCAGGCTGTGATAAATGTGCTGATCCATAGAACTGCTCATTCAGCTAAAAGTTGTGACACTTTTCTTCTTTTTTCATCCACAATTGGTGTAGTCACAGCCTGCTTCTAGTGGAAGGCTTCTGCTAGTTAGGAAGAGCAGGATCAGCTGAAGGTGAGGTGGGTTTGAAAGATGCATTTCAGTGATACGCCCTGCCCAAGGATAAAATTAACATATGGCTTCAGATATTGGTGCTTTAAAATGGTTTAGGGTAAGTCAGCCATCCCCGACATCAGGGTTCGTCCTCAGGGCCCCAGGTTCCCTGGGCCAGGCTCCTTCCCAGCTCAGCACTTCCCATTCCAGTTCCATCTATACTCCAGCTGATATTTTGGAGATGAAGGGTTGATTACAACAACTGAATTTCCTCAGAGGGCAAACTTGTGTTTGTGGGAGCCACAAACCTCTGAGGTCCAGAGCTCCCTGGGCTACAGAGGGTCCATGAGGCTGAGGAAGGTGTCAGCACTCATCACCTGGGACTGTACTGAGCAGTAGGACTTAATGTAGACTGCAGGTGGCTCAGCTGTTCTGGTGCTCAGTGCAGTTGCTCCTGCTCCAGCTTTGATAAGATGTCAGGCTCCTTCCCAGTGCTGTGCAGGGCAGGGGCCTTCACTGGCCCAGACAGTTGAGGCCATCATGCTGTAGGATGTTGAATTGCCTTGCACTGTCCCAGTTTCCAGCCTGCTGAGGTATTTCTACCCTTCCTTAAAGGCTGAAGAGGGTTTGGAGGTGGAGAGTTCTGCAGGGAAGGTAGGGTCACCCAGGGCTTGGGCAACATGGGTCTTCATGTTGAGGTGAGGGTGGGTCTTCAAAGGGTGTGTTTGGGGAAGCTTTGAAATTCCCATTTCAGGCAGCAGAGAAACACAGCACAGGGGGATGGATTGCGAATGACACTGAAAAGCTTGGGTGAGTCAGGGAGTCCTTGTGTGACTTTTCAGACATGGATGGATGTGGGTATTATATAGGAGTTAGTCTGAACCCAGAGCTGATCAGGAAACTGCCTCAAACTGCAGCACTTTTTAAGGGCTTCTGAGCAAATAAAGTTCAACGTAATTAGGTCAGAAATGCCTTGCAGGCCAAAACTAGTTTTCCACTGTTCTCTATTTAATTATACACTGTCTGACTTCCATGTAAGCTCAGTGTGTTAAAAGAAAATCTCACAACCTTCTCTGGATACTTCCCTGGACCATTCTTCTCCCATTTCTTCCCACCTGCATGTCTCAGCCTGGACTCTGAGTGATCCTCTCTTCCCTCAGAAACAACCAGATTTCCCCATGGCTAAGTTTGACCAGATTTTTTTTCCCAATTACATTTGCTTTCGTGCCAGTTTGTGTCCTAGACTTTGACCAGGATGTTCTTCCTTACTTGCAGTCTTAGGGATGGTTGTAGCTCCAAGGCTGCTGTGCTGCTGTCAGGGAGACTTTTGAGATCTCAGAGCAGAGAGGACTTTCATGAGAGGAGGCAGTGCAGGACCCTGTATCACGAGAAAGAGTAAACTCCTGGATAGACTGTCTCCCTCCTGCAGGACTTTCTGGGATGTCATGGTGGAACTACTGGCTGTTGATGGAGGTTGAGTCGAGGGTTTCTCAGCCCAGGGGTGGGAGCTCTCCTCATGCCCAGCACTGCAGCTCAGCCTGGGGAGGCGTTTCCCACCACGCGCCGCAGGGAGCAGCCACAGCGAGTATTTTTGGCGCTGGTGACGGTGCTTGCCCGAGGCTCTGTCTGTGTGCAGCTGGTAATGTCCATGACTTTATTTCTTCTCTAATTGTGTTTGAATTGGGCTGGGTGATGATCACTGTCCTGCTTGTTCTGCAGTGCCTCGGTTTGCTCCATATGGAGCTTCCACTCAGCCCCCCAGTTGTCACCTGCTGGCCCTTCTTGGCCAGGGGACTGGAGCGTGAAGGGGGGACAGGGACCTGCCAGCTCAGAAGTAACTGCTCTGTAGTAGTGCTCCCTTCTCATCTCTTGGTTGTGATCTTTAAACATTCAAATTACTTCTGCTGCAGCTACCAGGTAAGGGAGAGCTGGTGGAAGGCGCTGTAGGGAACAGGGCAGATAGTTTGCTTATCCCTGCAGGTCCAAAAGGGAAGAAGCAAAGACTGATGCTGGTAACCTGCAACTGAAAGTCAGCTACTTCTTTCCTTCCCAGGGAAGCCCCATGGTGGATGCTCCTTGATCTTCATCTGCCTCCCCCAAGCAGTTCAGTTCCAGGAAAAACCAGTTGTGGTGGCTGGTGGATTCTCCCTCAGCTGTGGCAGTGGCTTTGAACCACAAGGTTCTCTTCAGGGCTGCTGGCTTTCAAAACCTCTCCTGAGCTTGCAGGTGTGGAGTAAAACCACTGGCTGTGCCAGTGAACAAGTGATCCTCTCATCCATTTGGGACCCCATGGCTCAGGGTCAGCCCCTGCTGAGGAGCTGCTGCTGCTCCTCCCCGAGTCCTTTGCTGCTCCTGCACTTCCACTTCTCTCTGCAAACACGTGGCTCATTAAACCCTGCTGGGTTTGTGTCTCCCGTGGCTGCAGGCTGTGTCAGCAGGGAAAGGACAAGCTGTGTGATTTCCTGAGGGGGCACAGAGTGGGCACCACTCGCCGAGAACGCTTTGCCCTTCTCTCCCAAATCCTCCAGAGCCAGAGGGCAAAGGTGCAAGGAGACCCCTTGCTGTTCTCCAGTGATGTTTTCTCCCTTGAGCTGATGGTAAGTGATAGCTGAGAACCTTCCTTCCTCCTCCTCCTCCTCCTCTTCCTCCTCATCCCTGACTGAGGTCACTTGACAGATCCCTGCCTCAGCTGGCTCTGTGTGCCAAGAGAGGTCATTGGTTTTCTGGTGAGGCTGGAGAGCTTGTTGCAAAAAGCATTTCTGCCCTGCGGGCTCCTGGCAGGGATGGGAGCCTGGCAAAGCTGAGCTCTGCTGCAAGGGCTGGACATCGAGGGCGCTCTCTGCGTGCCTTGCAGTGTCCAGAGGGATCTGTTATTGTAGGTAAGGACACATCTTACAGAGGGTGTTGGAGCACTGTCAGTTCACATACTGACCTGAAGGATGCAATGGCTTTCTGTGGAAAGGAGGCTAAATTCTTCCAAAGCTTAATCATGGAAATGCCAATCCCTTCCTGTAACCTGAACCGTGTCTGGGTCTCCTTTTTGGTGTCATCTGGAAGCTTGGACACAAGGCTGGCAGGTTTAAATTGACTTTTTGAGTTCTATTGCACACAGAGACACAAAATATTTTCCTTTTCTGTTTATGCAAGCAAACCCCCCCATCTTTCCATCAACCAGAGCCCTGATTTTGAGTATTTGCATTGTGTGAGATGGAGAATGCCTACTGTCTGCACAGTGCAAAAACCCGTCTCATCTTCAAGTAAACTCTAGAATAATCCCAGCCTCTGCTTTCTTTTAAAATAGGTTAAACACTTTTTGTTTTTTGTTTCCAAGGAAGGGGATCATGTTGTCTTCTTGGTTACTCCTATAGCCCTTCTAAGGCCAAGAGCCACCACTATCAGAACAGTGAAAGTTTCACACCGCTGTAGCTGACAGAAGCATGATGTGAGCAAGAACTTGTGTCAGAGCAGTAGGAATATTGTAGAGAGTGGGAGCTGATCAGCTGAGCATTAAGAGCACCCTGTGGTGTGTTGAGCTGGTTTTGGAGTGTTTCCCCAGGCTCCTGCTTCATTACAGTGGGACTATGTCTCCACAACTAGCTTAATCTGCTCCTGTGCTCCTGAAGACTAAGGTGAGCTTAAGAATTCTGGCTGCCCACAGTAGAGAGTCCTGGTACTCCATATAGTGATGGATGGACATAAACTGTGGCCTGGCCTCAAGTCCTGAGTGGAAACCCTTCCTAAATGGCTGTTTTAATGTTACATGGTTTGGTCTAGGACTGAGTATAAGTAGGCTCCTACCTTCTGTTTTGTCCAGCCTTATCAATGTTTTGATTTTTTTTAATGCCATTATTTATGGAACAGTTGGTTTCACACTCAGAATTTTGGTCCTGTCTGTTTCCCCCCCTGCTCTGGCATATGGGTGTCTTTACACCAAATGATAGTATTTTCTCCTCTTTATCAAACAGAGAATTTAAAAATCCACTGCCATTGACTGCTATAAGCTTCTCTATGGTGACAGCCCTGTAACTTTTAGTTTGAACAGACACTCTCCTTGTGCTGCCATGTCCATCTGCTGGAGAGGCCCCCAAAGCTGGGACCTTGCTGCCTCTGACTTTCTGGCCAACAGTGGCTGCTCTCTTCTTCCCACCCATCACCTGTGGTGTCTGGGAGCACCCTATAGAAACAATCAAAGCCTTGTGGCAAGTGACTGGAGGAAATAATTGCTTCCAGAAGTTAGGAAGCTGGTGGAGGGATAGTAGTCTTGGGAAGGCTTTCTGGGCAGGGTGGCTTTGCAGGGCTTGTGCAGCAGCTTTGCTGTGTAAGTGGGCTGTTAGCTGCCAGTATTTTCAGGTGTTGTTGTCTTTAGAAGCTGCAGCAGGTCACTGTAGACTGTACAGGGTTAACTCACTGGTGAAAATCCTAACAAAAAGAGGAGGCAGGGATTTTTGGAATCACCACGTGACCATGACCATTTTGAGCATCCATCCAAGCCTGTGGGAAACAAACTGTTATGCAACCCTGACTTGCCGAGCGCATCTCAAACCGTGTTTTATTTTTGCAAATGCACATGATGGGTCAGCAAAAGCAGCTGTGCAAGAAGCCCAGGTGGCTACCAAAGGAAAAAGTCTTTGCTTTTTGCTGCATCCTCCCCACCACAGCTTAGCTGTAAGTCACACTGCAGACACGTGGGAGCTGACTCCTTGGAAATGGAAACCAGAGGGAAGGGAGGACAAGGATTTGTTACCATTGCACTGACCTTGACGAGTCATCACTGTCCTGTCATTGCCTGGTCATGACTCCCCAGTGTCCTGTGTTAACTCTGAGCTGATGGAGGTGGTCTTCAACATGGCTGGGTTATGGACCTGAGGCTGGCTTAGGAGGTAACAATGTTGTTTCTTCCTGCAAATCTCCACCTCAGCTGGGGAAACTGGTCCCCATCCAAAGGATCAGTGTTTGGCAGACGGCACCATGTCCAGTGGGAGCTCTGGTCCATCCCACAGCTTGCGGTGGGTTCGGTTATTTATGGAAGGAGGCAGATGTTGGCTTTGGCACTGCCTTTCTCCCGAGTGCCCTGAACTAACAGGCTGCTCTTTAGGTGTCATTTCAGTGCTTCTGTTACCAGCTCTGTCTTGTTTTTCTGTCTGCTCCAAGCAGTGATTTCCTTTCTGTGGATTGCCCTCCCCCTGTGCCAAAGTGAGGATGCGATTTGGCCGAACACTGGTGGTATCCAGCTTTTTCTTATCCAGGCTGGTGGAGATCCAGCAGATTCTCATCCTTTAGGGGCTGAGGGAGGGGAAACAGGATCCATGTGTATTTGTGGTTGCACAGAGATCACTTCTGTAGCTGTGAGTCACAGTGAGCTGACCACTCCTGTATCGCGTTGCTGGATGCTGTAGCAAAGCCAGGGTACAACAGCTGGAGATTTTGTGCTGTCTCATCATCCATCCCCCGTCTGTATTTCAGGCCACCTGCCCATGGCAGCCTGGCAGAGGCTGACATGGTGCCAGAAGTGGTGCACTGTCATGTTCACAGCTCTGCATTGCTTTGTTTCTGTCCTGGTTAACATCCACAGTAGTTTTCTGTGATCTGGCTCAATGGCCATCCCACAGAGCACATGCCAGCCCAGGCAGAGTGCTGGTTCCTGAGGTGTCCTAAGGCTCATACACATGTAGCTGTAGTCTGCAAGGGTGGGTAATGAGGCATATCCTTTGGACCAGAAGCTCTTTTTCCCCTATGGGGTAGCAGGCATGTGAAGAAACCTCTTCAACAGCCTATTTTAATTTCCCAGGAGAAATATCTCACAACATTTTCTAGTTTTATACTTTGACATACCACAGTAATGAAGGGAGAAATGGCAAAAGTTTTCCAGAGTATGTTACATCTTCAAAGAATTTGGTTGAATAGTACAGAATAGTAGACTAAAGTATAACTGATAATTTCTTCTTACCCTCCACCTTTGGAGTCAAACACCTTGGCTTTCAGTTTCCTCAACAGTACAGGGAAGCTCTCTGTGATGTACTGCCTAAAGTTTCCACCCAAATACATTGAATCCTGCAGAATGGTGATTTGATCTCAGGAGCTCAACAGTCTTGAGTTTTTAACTGGTTTTCTTGGGAACAAGAATATGAGTGCAGGGCTCCAGTATTCCCTGCTGCAGTGGGGATAGTTTCTGCAAGTCACATTAGGGGCTCAGGCATGCAGTCAGTCTGGCTGGCTGCCAGGGCTTAGTGGGGGAAACAGGTGAGTTTGCTATCCTAGTCCTGTTCACCCACAGCTCATTGACAGTGCCCAGAGCAGGACAGGTGACATGGACACAGCTCATGGCAAGATTGAGCTGTCACAAACATCAAGCATGGGCTGTTTCTCATCTCCCACTCTTGTCTCTGCCTTCTGGCCCTGCACTACCTTCCCAGGTCCCCTGTCCTGTCAGGTCTGTCCCTTTCCTTGCCTCTGTGATTTATGGCTGTTCCTATGCTCCAAAACAGTGGGGTAAGATCCCTGTGTCAGTTATATTTCTGTCACAGATGTGCTGGCCTTGGCATTTGACAAATCCCAAAGTCAGCTAAACGCACTCAGCTAGAACAGAGCACTGTTGTTAGCAGATGCATATTCATCAGGCCAACGGTTCTTTTTAATTTTCTTCTCCTCCTGCTTAGCTTCATTTTTGCTTATGAATTGTATTACACTTACTTCCATTAACAGGAGATGTATTGCCTCTGTCAGCCTCTGAGTAATAACTGAACTGCCCCAAAGTGTCTACAGGGCCAATAGATCTGATGGCAGAACATAAAACAGACCAGTGAGTACCATCAGCTTGCAATCCAGCAGGAGGAACAGCCAAACATCACTCTGTGAGATGGTCGACCTGAAGGACTGATGGTGCTGTGTTAGGCTCCAAGAAGCTTGTTTTCTGGCCTTGCTGGAAGGAGGGATGGTCTCTGAGTTTCCCAAGAGTGATTTGGCTCTGAGACCTTGTTCTTGTTTGTTTGAACTCAGTTTCAGAGCAGCCAGTGTTGTGTTAAAGGATGATGTGGTGTAAATTCGGAAGGAGCAGAGTCATATTTTACACCAAGATCCCAAGTCTTGCAAGAAATAACACAGTCCCAGCAAACTGGATGCTCAGTTTAAGGCAGGCACTGTCTGACAGCCAGCACAACCTCTAAGGTGCCTGTCCTGGTAATGTCAGCACACAGCCCTCATCACCCTGATGGCAGAACTAGTCAAACCCTGGCATCAGTCTGCTCCCCCAGCATCGCTGCTCCTGCCCTGTCTCATTCAAATACCTTCACCCTGGTTTGCTGTCTGGAACATGAGTCTCTATAGAGCAAATGGAGGCCTTCCCTTGGAGTGATCTGGGTGGCACTTCTGAGATTTGGATTAATTTCTTTCCCACTTGTTGCTGAACTCCCCTCCCTTTTACTGCAGCTGTGTTTTGGTTTTAAGGCTCAGGGTGTTTTCTCCTCCCCTGCTTTACACCCCTCTAGAAGATGAAGACCTTGAGCATCATCACTGCTCTTGACATTTCATTAATGGCCTCCCCTGGTATCAGCAGGGATTGTTTGTGTAGCTGGTGGTGCTGGCAGGCCTGGCAAGGCACCATTTGCCATGCAGGACCCAAACGAGGGCTGGCTGCAGCTCTCTGGGCAGAGGCCACAGCAGCTGCAGGACCAAGTGGTGCCCCTGGGCAGCTCAGCCCAGGCAGCACCTTCAGGGAGAAGTGCAGAGCCCAGCAGAGCTGAGGTGTGTGTTCACCTCCAGCTGTCAGGCTCAAAGCAAAGGCAAGCAGCTGCCCAGTGCATCCCCATCCCCAGGGAGGCTCTGCCCAGGGTGAGAGCACTGAATTCAAGCTGCTGAACACACAGCGAGCAGCTGGGTGATGAGCACTGGTGAGTTATTAGACTCTAATTAGCCAAGCCAGGGAAATTGATCATCCAAGTGTTTCTTCTCAATGCTGGGCTTAGGCAAGCTCCAGGTGCTGTAGGAGAGCTGCTGTTGTTCGGAGCAACCCAGATGCTTTTATTTCTGTAAATCCAGAATTACTCCCTGCATGCTGGTGAGTCCATACAGCATCCTGATGGGACCTGAGGGGTCTGATGTCTCACATGCTGACTGTGGGTTGCCAGCTGCTGTTCCTCAAGCAAGTGAGTTGTTGTATAGTAAAGCGAGGTCTTCATCCAGCTGCTTGCTGGGTAGAAACATCTGATATGGCAAATGTGTTTGCTCTAGGTTCTAAGTAAAATCCAAGTGAATTAATTCTTTCAGACTTTCCTTTTCTTCTTATTGGTTTGTGGGTGTTTGAAACAGTTTTTTTGTTTCTCCCTGTACTTCTTTCTGTTCTGTTAACTCTAAGCAGGCTGTGCATAAGGGAATTGCTTGCAGCTGCACCCCAGTGACTTGCCATGTCACAGCTCTTTAATTCCTAGGAGGGCTGTCCTTTGAGCTCTAAGTGCCAAGTCAATGGGCAGTATTATAGTTATTTAATATTTATGCTTCAGGAGAGCTGGAGGCTCCAGTCAGTTCAAGACTTTTGAACAGAGTAGTGAGAATACCCAGCAGCAAGCAGAATCAAAGCCTTGCTTTCTGATAGAAAAAATAACTGGTGTTTTGTCTCCTTTTGTAAGCTAAATTTTTGTTCCTTGTGGAGTGTTATTACAGTTATCAAAGGTGCATGTATTTATGTCAACAAATGCATTAAGAAACAGTCATAATGCTGGGTTTTGAGGGAATGTAAGCAGTGCTTTTTTTTAAAACCAGTTGCAAGAAGTGAGATCCTCCAAAAATGCATAACAAGGCTCCTTGGGACTGAGCATCAGTGCCAGGACTTATTGGGAGAGGAGAGAGAGAAGAGAGAGGAAGCTGCAGATGGTTACAGACTCACTGGTAGCCTGGCCAAGACTTAAACTCCTGGTTTAAGTCTCCTATCAGGTGGCAGTCAAGGTAAGGGACTTAGAGGTTTTTTGCAGCTACTTCCAAACTCTGATCAGTGTTTTTCATTAGTGTGTCTCACTCCTTGCTCTAAATAAAGGCTTACAGGGCTGTGGTTGACAACAAAGAATGTGATGTTAGAAGATAAATGCTTTGCTGTCTCATTCTGCTTTAGGAGGGAGAGATCAGGCCGAATTGTTCAGTGGAAATCACTGTGCTCTTTAAGCCCTGAGAAGCCCGAGTCTATAAACAAGCAGTTCACTGCAACATCTCAAGTACAGCCCCTGCCCCTGCTTCGCTCAGCCCCAGTGAAGGCGAGGTGCAAACACTCTCCCAGATCACTGGGCTCCGGTGTAATTGCTGGGGAGGGTCCATGGTCAGCAGGGCAGGGCTGGCACATCCCCTGTGTCCCTGCAGATTCCAGAGGATCTCCTGTGCAAGCTGGAGATGCCTGGCTCTGGATTGCTGATCCCCAAACAATCCAGGCAGTGCAAGGATAAGCTTTCATGCCATGGCTTTGCCAGCATTTCCTCAAAGGCCAAAGAGCTGCAGAGCAGAACAGCTTTAGTGAATGAACACTAAACCCTTCCAGACCACTGACCTCCAGGATGTGTCCTTTTTACATAGATCCATCATCAGGCAGTAGGAGTTGAGTTAGAATTGTGCTCCCTGACCCTGGATCCCCTCCCACTGCCCTGACACTGCCAGACCAGAGGTGACTGAGCCCTGCTGAGCCCAGGGTGTCTGTAGAAGGACCACCCTTGGCCAGCACCTGCTTCTCTCCCTGCATGGGAATCGTCACCTTGCGGCTGTCAGTCCGTGGTGCCTCCAGGTAGTGTTGCACTGGCCTTGCTGTGCTCAGCAGGGTGAGCACCCTCCCTGGAAAACAGAGTCCAAGGAGTCTGCTGGACAAGCTTTATGCATGTTCTGTCTTCCAGAAGTGCTGTCAAGTGCTTTTCTGGGAGCAGTGTCATTGACCCACCCAAGTGACCCCACTGCAGAGGTGATGGCTTTGCTGTGCTGGCTCAGGGCAGGAAACACCCAGAGTGGTTCAGGTTACTTTGTCCTTCCTCTCTGTCTCTGCATGGTGCTGCTTACAGTATTTTTCAGGAGTGGGAGATGGCTACCAGATTTCCACCCAGGGAATATTCTGGGTTTGCCCATCTAAGAGGAAGGGATGTGAGGCCTATGGTCTTCCATCCGGCCACTCTGTTCCTGCCTTCCTGCTCCAAGTGACAGATACAAATGTCATGAAACAGCTTTTTATTTAGACAGTAATTGTGCAGGGTTTACTCAGCAAATGCCATCTACAGTAATTACTCAGGTCTTGTGCTAACAAACTGTCTTGCTGCCCACCAGCTGCAGTTGTTGGAGCCGTGGAAGGAAAGGATGGATTTAAAAGCCAATTTAAATTGCCAAGGGATTCCTTTTTCAGGGCTGTGCTCCTGGCTCTGGGATTTTGGCTCTGGTGATGGGGTTGTCCAGCACTTTGCTGCAGGAATCTCATGGGGTTGTGCCAGGACAGCTTTTTCATGACACAGAAAGAGGAAAACTACTTGCATGCAAGCCTTGAGATGGTCTGGGACTTAGAGGAACCAGAGTAAATGATGTGTGTTGAGAAAGAGGAGCCTGTTTCTGAATGACCCTGAGAGGCCCTTGGAAGAGCTTAACTCTTCCATTGGCCCCTTGGAAGACAACCTCAAGAAGTCATTTAAATGATGCACCTCCTTCCCATTCCTTACAGACCAGAGCTGACCCAGTGGACTGTCAGGATGGGAATTGTCCCAGTCATAGTCCCTGGGTGCAAACAGAATTGAAGAAATAAAAGAGCTGTCTTTAATGGGCAAGTTGTTTAAATTTTCTTCTTAATCCCTTCAAGAAATGTGACTGCCTTCTTCAGGCATTTTTCTGCCAGTCACAAATCCCTTGGGATGAGGATTTGCAGACAGTGTCTGCTCCATGCTGGGGATATTTTTCTCAGTGCAGTGAATTGTGCAGCTCGATGTCCTGCCCCACTGGAAAGGGACTTTGCTGGCTTCCACTTGTACTGCAGGTGCCTCTATAAATTACTTGGCAGATACTTCTGGATCAGGTGATTTACAGAACTGATCGGCTCTGGGCAACTGGCAAAGCCAGCAGTGAAGAAGTGGTTGGAAATTTGCTCATAACAAATACTGAAGCTCAAAAGGAACTTCCTTAGTTGTTCAGAAATCCCAACTGATGATCACTCCTTTATGTTGTGATGTCCTGCGTCATATGGAACTCTGGATCTCTGTTTATTGACATGGCCAGATGAGAATTATGTGCAAAGCCAGTCACAAAACATGGGGAAATTCTCTGAATAAGATGCTGAGTGTCAGAAAGCAGCAGAAAGATGAGGACTTTGGCAACAAAGTCCTGTGCTGCTGTGTCACCTACACCCTGATTTTCCTGGGAGTCAGAGGAAAGTCATCCATCCTCCTGGCTTGGCCCTCACAGAGGCCTTGGGAGTGCTTTCCCTTGCTGACCAGTCCCTCCCCAGACTTCAGCCTTGGTGCATCTCTGGGTCTAGAAAGAGCAAAGCATTTCTGGAAAGGAAGCAAAGTAATTTTCTACCTATTTGCCTTCACCCCAGTGGTGTCAAATCTCGAAAAAAAAACAAAAGCTGCTGAAAGAGGTAGCAAATGAGGCACTACATCATGGCAGACACTTTCAAAAGCTTGTCTGTGGCAGGGAAGGACACACTGCATTGTTTTCTCACCAAAAGATTCTGCTCTCTATGCATTTTTGATGCTGATACCTTGTTGTTTCTCTCTGTCAATTTATTATTTTCATTACATGAGAAAAGGTAAATGAGTAGATGATGCTGTTAGTGCTGTGCTAAGCAGCTTGACTACAGGTAAAACTCAACTCAGTGTAGGATCCCCAAGTGCAACAAGGCCCTCAGGCTTTGGAGATGGGCCAGCCTGGGTGATTCTGCACCAGCAGCGGTGTTTTTAAAATCCTCTGTTAATAATCCATCCCAAATGGGCAGCAGCAGCCTCACCTCACCCTTCATGCCCATACCCTGGGGCACAAGCTGTGCTCCTGACTCCTGTGCAGAGAGTGCTCCAGTACCTCCTTCCCAGAGCCAGGAAAGGGCTGATGTGGGAGACAGGGAACTCTGCAGCAGGAACTGTCACAAGGACTTGAGCATCATCCCACGGACTGGTGCCATTGCAAAGGATAAAATCCTCACCCAGTAAAGGAGAGAATGAAAAAAAAAAAAAAAGATAGGAGCAAAGCTCACTTCTTAGGACCACAGCAGCACGAGGGCTTGTCCCAGCAAGTCTGAGCCATGGGCTGGAGGGATAACATGGTGTAGGCAGGAAAGGTGATGCTCGATGCTTTGGAGCTGGCTGTGTCTGGGCTGCTGCTGTTGGGAGGCACTGGATCAAGGCAGTAAAGAAATGAAAGGAATCTGCAGTCAATTTTACCAATAAGATAAGGAAAATGGATAAAAAATAACAATAAGGTTATTGTTTTGCAAGAGAAGAGTGGTGAGTAGCTCTGACCTCAGTAGAGAAACAATTATGCTGGCTTTTTGTTTGCAGTAAAGTACTGCCTCTTTTTTTTTTTTAATGAAGAGAGAACATTTCACAATCAAATAATTTATTCTCCTCTGTCCCTCCCCCAAACTGGTCACGGGATGTTATTGCATAAGCAGCTTTCTCCTTGAGCAAGGGCAGGTTTTGCTTGTCAAGATGAGTAGAGCAGAGCCAGTAGCATAAAACAGAAGGCACAGTTCACTGTGGTCCCTGATTTTTAACTAAAAGGCAGAGTGGGCATTGATTGGCATCAACCATGAAATAAATCTGTGAGTCTTGTGTAGCTTCTAGTGCTGGTTTCAGGGGATGTTTTGGTGTTTGGAGTCTGCTGAATGTGAGGTGGTGTGGTGGATTCAGGACACCCATGTTCAGTTGTTTAAGCCATTGCTCTTGGCTGTGTCAGCTGGTGCACTGGTGACAAGCTGGTCCTTTCCTCTAAGATTCATCTGTCCATTGTTTAAAAATGTTGCTGTATTTCTCAGTGGATGGTTGAGGCTCCCCTGGGTTCATGTCTCAAAAACCTGCCTGTAATGACTGTGTGGGTCAAGATTTCCTGAGAAAAATCCTTTGTGGAAACACCAGTTCCAGATAAATATCAAAGCAGGGAACCTGTGGCTGGGAAGGCTGGCTACAGTGGGTCCACTTCTGTGAGAACACCTCTGTGTCCATCGCATTACAGATGTGGAAACTGAGGCACAGAGGCATCTCTGTGTGTGTTCAGGATCCTTCATCAGGCCAGCAGCAACTCGGGGGCCTGTCCTGCCTGCTGTGGTGCCCTAAGCCCCATCACCTGCTGACCACTTTGCTTTGGCTGCCTCCTGTCCACATGGGTGCTGTGCTGAGCACAGGGTGCTGGGTGGATCTGAACCCCACAGTGGCTCTGACACCAGCTTTCATCCACCCAAGCCATGACACCCAAATGCTTTGCAATTCCCTTTAACAAAGCCACTGCCTCCCTGCCTTTGTCCTCACAGGGGCTACGTCATGGGACCCACTTTCCATTTCGATGTGCCTGCCCTCCACTTCGGTGACGTCTCCTTTGGTGAGAGTGCCCTGGGCTGGTCCCACAGTGTGAGAGGTCTGTGTGCTGCTGAAATGGAGCACTCGAACATAAGAGCATCCATCACTCATGTTCCTCCACAACAGCCTCTTCAGGGTGTTAATTCCAGGGCTGCTGGTGCCTTAGAAAGCATTTTGCCATCATGAGATCAAAGAGGACCAAAAGAATAAAACTCAGTATTTGCTGGTGTCCCTCATAGTCTTCTCTGCTCCAGCCTCCTGATCCTTGCCAGGAGAACAACTGTGAAAGTCCTTGTCCAGGAGGGCCCAGGGGATGGAGCTGCAGGAGAAGGGAGCTTAAGCCATGTACCAGCCTGTAGCTGCTCTGGGCACGTTCCAGTTGCAAGGCAAGGACATCATTCACCCACCTGACATTTAGTGCAGGATGTTAATTAGGGCTGTGAGGGCACCCCATTATTCCTGACCAGGTCAGATGCCCCAGCAATAGCTCTGCCTCATGCACCTGTGTCTCCTACATCAGCCCAGCTCCTTCCCCACTAAAAGCCCAGCTCTGCTGAGAGAGCTGGTGGCTGAGCATCCAGAGGGTTGCCTTTGAAATGCAGATTCCAGTTCTCCATCTCAGGCTCACAAAAGGCTTTTTACTGAGATGATCTACAGTTTAAATGTGAAATCAATTGTGGATTGATTGAAGGGCCATTATCATTCGGCACCCAGGATGCCTCTGTGTTTTCATGCTGTTCATGGACTTTTTAAGAAAACTCATTACCTTTCCTGAGCTGCTTCCTCCCTTCCCTGCATCACCGCTGAGCCACTTCTTAGTTTCCTTTTGAATAAGTGAAACAATAAGACAGGCACCAGGCAGGAATATGATTTTGTAATAGCAGATTCATCCTGCTTAATCTGATTTCATTCCTAAGGCCTCTTCAGCTGAAGGCAGCTGTTGTATCTTTGTTCCGTTTAACTGCTGCTGATTGTTGTCTGCATCTGCTGACCTCGGTCGCGTTTGCCATTCTGGAATCTGTGCCTGTCCTTTTTGTGTCCCTCCTGCATCCCTACTGGAGTCACTGCTGGAGCTGGCAGTGGTCACTGTTGATGGGCAGGGAGAAGCTCTGGGCTGTGCCTGCAGTTGGTTTTTCCTCCCCATCTGTGTTCAAATGAGTCTTGGTAAGCAGGCCCTAGGAGATGTCTCCTCCCCACAGAGCTGGGCAGCCAAGCCACATGTCCACTGCAGAGCAGGTTGTGGGCTGGTCTCCTGGCTCTGCAGGACATCCCCACGGGGTGTGGCTGTATCCCTGGCTTTCCGTTATGGAAACCAAGTCTTGGAGCTGACGTGGTGTAAACCCTTGTGGGCAGCAATCACAGCCAGTGAGCAGTTTGCTGGGTGAGGTGACTCGTGGTTCCTAATTGCTGATCTCAAAGGAAGGCTGAGGTTTGCCTCCAGAGGAGTGGGCTGTGACTTGTCATGAGCTCAGTCTGGTTGCTCCAAACCAGGAGGTACCTTAAGGATCCTGCCTAGAGAAACTGCTTTAGGTGCTTTACACCATGTTCTAGTTCCCAATTCCATCCTCTTTTTTTTTTTTTTTTTTTACTGTAACTTCTCCTCCATGACAAATCACTGCTTTTCTGTCTTGAAAATGGTGGGAGTGTTGGTGGAGTTAACAGGGAATCTTACAGATTGAATTTCCAGAGAAAATGGTCAGCCTGGGTGCACAATCACCAGTGCAAAATAACTGGTGCTGATTTGAGGCAGGTGAGAGAGCTCCTGCTGTGGGAAGGAGGATACCTTTGCTAAATTTATTAAATTCTGTTCACTGAAGAGCACTCTGGGAAAGGCTTGGGTGGTTGAGAGTTGGTTGAGAATGAGGCAGCGAGGTCAAGGAGATGTGTGGACAGCATGTGAGCACAGGGCTGATCGGAGAGAGGCGTGGACAGCGACACTGCAGCTGCAGGCAGGCAACGAGCACTCGCCTTGGCTGGGCTTCAGTTAAGGCCTGTTAAGGCTTGGGTTAAGTTCTGTTTAAGTCCAGTAGAGTTTAGAGTATAAATAGGACCTGATTTGTTGCTGTTCCTTCGGAGGTACGAGGGGGTCCGTGTGTCTTTGTTTCCCAATGCTGGAGCATTGTGGTGTTCAGCAGGGCTAGGAGCGGACATTTCCAAGGCAGCAATCTGGGATCAGCATCAAAAGGAATTGTAATTCCTCCCTCAGCTGCTCAGTGAGCTGTAGTTCAGCTAACAAAGAGCAAACCTCCAGGCACAGTTTGATCTACCAGGATAGTCTGAACAAGAATCACCCGTGGCCTTCAGCCTTTGTGTTCCTGAAGATGGCCAGGGAGAGGCCAGCATTCGCTCTTCTGTTCAGCTATTGCAAACCACTCCCCAGTCTTGGAGGAAGGGAGCTCAGGGTCTCATGGAGCCAAGAGAATTTACAATAATACCTTGCAGAGGGACCATCTGCTCCCTGAGATCCCAGGATATCCATGGGAAGAGTCCAGCCATCCACGCTTCAGCAGGTGGGGCTGAAGCTTCAGTGGTGTGTGGGAGGGCTTTAGCACTGCCAGCTCTGAGCATCGTGTGAGTGAGAGATCTGCACTGCTGTGAGGCCTCTGTTAGCTGGCTTATTCGGGATGTTCCCAAAGGAGCACTGTTTTGTTTCCAAATTCCAAGCTGAAATCTTGTACCATATGGTCAACTACAGAAGTCATTATTGTGTTTTTGAGAGTGATTTCTTGGATTGAAGACGGGCAGAGGAAGGATGAGGACAGAAGGTGGCTGTTAGAGAGAGAGATATCATTGTATAAAGCAATTTGCTTTTCTTCCTGGTCTCATTTCTCCTCTCCTGGGGAGCAGAATGAGTTGTATTCACTGCAGGGATCTTCAGTGGGGACAGAAAAAAACTCTGCAGCCATGAACTGTCCAGCATCTGCTGGGCCACGCTTTGCCCTCAGCTTCCTGCTGTAAAGCTGAACTCATTCTGTTTAAGACAACAGATTTCCTTTGCATTTATATCATTGTAGTCAGATGAAAAATGAGTCCCTTAAATACAGCAGTGAGTAGAGTATTAGTCTAATAGTGCTGGAGGGGGGATCTGTGAGAGGCTTTAAAACAGGCTTGGGAGGAGTTTTTTCTTCTCCATATTGGGTGGGTTGAACTTCTGGAGCTGGTTAAAGCCAATCCTGACACTGTGGACTTGTTTGTGTCTGTGGATGAAGCATCAGGTGTTGTGTGAGTCAAGGCTCAACCTCCTGGGCCGAGGAGGAGTGGAGTGAATTTTCCTCTTGCTGCTTTTCCAGCTCTTTGGGGGATAAATGTAACCTCACAGTGGGGGATTGCCAGGGCAGATTTCCCTGACTGCACAAGGAAATTCTGCTTTCCACCTGTGCAGAGAGCAATGCACCTCAGCTGGGTGGGCCTGGCATGTAAAGGGTGGGTTTTACATGCTCACACCAGGCCCTGGCCTGCAGAGCTGTGTCAGTACAGCTGTCCTGGTGCAAGGCCTTCACTGCCTCCCCTGGGCACTTCAGCTCTCTTGCCCCATCCAGAGAGGGAGGTCCCTGAGAACCAGAGGACAAGAGTGCTTAGGAAGGCCAGGCTGTGCCCACAGGTCATGTCTTGCAGGTTTTTTTCTGCTTCCTGCTTTCCTGTCCTGCTATAACCATTTAGAGGTGACTTTTCCAAAGCAGAGGGCACTGGGGCACCTCTCTGCAGCTGATGATCAGTGGGAAGTGAGAGCTTCAGTCCTTCAGGGGCTGTTGAGAAGCACTGACAGCCCCTTGGGAAAGAAGGCTTTGATGTTGGGCTTTGCTCAGATGGTTTTGCAGAGTTATTCTTTAGGCTCTCAGCAGTGTCCTCCAGCCGTGTGGCTGCTGGGGTGGGATTTGAGCAGTCCTGGCTTCCTCCAGCCTTGAGCCTTTGTGCAAACCCAGCTCCGCTGTCGGGAAGCCAGGAGAGAGCAAGTAGCTTCCCTTGGCAAGCACTCCAAAGAGAGACTGCAGGGGGGGAATAACCTTCTCCTGAGGAGATGCATCCCTTGGGGTGAGCAAAACTGGGCTAATGATGTGAGTCTGTTAAAGGAGGGTAAAATACAGGTTGTATAAGCTCTTAGAGAGTTGTTGTTGCCAGACTCTGTAGCTTAGATTTAGGGAAATCAAGCCTTCATTATTTTTATCCTCTCTTTAGTCCTCCTGTTTCCAGCACCTCACAGCACGCCAGGGTCCATGGTTTCAATCTTAAGTTTATGTTTGGCTTGTCTTACAGGCTGCTAAATGCTCACACTGAAGGATTGAACCCAGCAAAGGAGTGATACCCTCTAAGTCTGCGATGTCTGTGATTGTCACAGCAAACCTGGATGACACACAGAAATTCCAGGACAAGGTGAAGCTGTTCATTGAGAACAGCATTGTGAACATCATCCCTGTCCCGGCTGTGGGCATTGGCACCACAATTGTCACTGACAAACTGTTTGGCCTAGAGCTTGAGTTGGGACCCCATTTCAGGTAGGACACTCAGCTCCCACTTCTCCTGTGGGCTCAGCAAGGAGTTTTGCTGTAGTCCTTGAGACTAGATCTTCTTCAGTGCACAAGGTCCTGGCTCTGTTTCCCTGAAGGCAGAGATTCCTTTAGAAACATGTGATGGCCATTTGAGAGCTGTTAGATACCCTCCAAAGCCACTGAAATGGACACCAGTTGCTAAATTGTCACTAAATTGTCTTTAGTTCTAATACATTTATTTCCTCACTTTATCAAGTAACAATTGGAGGAAAACAGCACGTCTCAGTAGCATCTGTCTGTAAAATGCTACCAGTATAACCATATTTCTCTTTGCAATAACATTGCATGCTTTTCTGTTCCCTATGGAGTATCATCTCACAACAGTGCAAACGGTGGTAGCTTCTTGGCAGCTCCTAGATGAAATGAATGGTGCTGTTTTATTCCCCCTCTGTCTGGGGGTCTGTGAGAAGCAGCAGAATTTGTCTTTGCCCTGTATCACCCTTGGTTTGTTCTTCCCCTCCTGCCCTGCTGGACTGTGCTTTATCAGGTCAGACCTAGTGGCTTTTTCCTCATTTCTTCTGCCTGCTCCCTCACTGTCTCCTCTGCAGCAGAAGGTGTCACTTTCCAGTATGGGGAACTGTGAAGAGTTCTTTTAAAAGTCGATGGTCTGAGACAAAGTTAAGTCAAATATTATATCTGAGAACAGTTTACTAATAAAGGTCCCTACCAGGGAGGGGCTAGAAAAGAGAAAAAGGGAAATGGCCCCCCAGAGTCCCGGGGGTTGCATCGGCGTTTGAAGGACACTGCAGTGACATTGCAGGGAGGTGGATCCTGTCCAACATGTCCTGTTCTCTGCAGCCACAAAGTGGCTACATGACAGAGTGGACAATGTCAGTGTCATTGGTGCCATCATCCCCTGCCCTTTCCCATCTGTACCAGTTTTAGGGTTGTTGCCAGGGCTGCCAGCTGCAGAGCTGCTGGGTGAGCTGAGATGGGACCCAGGGAACACATTGTATGCCCTGGGTGTTCCCAGAGCCACAAATTCTGCACCTACTTAGAGCTCCTCCAAGCTCTCATCCATTTTTGTCTCCAACATAAACCATTTTATACTAAGCTGGTGCATGTCATTTGTTAATAGTCTGTTTCAAAGCAAGTTTCTTCTACACCATTGCTTCTGCTGGCAGCAGACAGCCACATTTTCTGTGCCTTTCAAAAAACCAGTAACTGCTCCAGGAACAATTTGTTTCCTGGTCATGCTCAGATTTATTGAGAATAAAATACCAGCTCCAGACTACTTTGCAGTTAGGGTTTCTTTACATGAAGGAATCAATTTCCATTGAACATTCATTTTCTTTTCTGTCTAGCTGGAGTTATTCATCTCTTGTTGTCACTCCATTCCCTCAGCAGCGAGACCTGGTCTTGCTGCTGTCTTCATATTGGAGAAATTTCTGTTCATCCTGTGTTCTCACAGTGCATTTCTCTTTCTAAAACACAAACTCAGCTGCACTGCTCAGGCAAAGAGTGATACATTGGGAGCAATTAGGTTGGATGCTCTTTAAGAGCTGTGAGGATGAGGGGGTGCCAGGGCAAGGGCCCCACCAGTGGTGCTCAGATCACCACATGAGTCTTTATACCCTGCAGCTCCCCAGCAGCATCCTCAGAAGCAGCCACCTGAGACAGCAGCTCCCAAAGGAAAGGTGAAATGGCAGCAAAGCTGTTCCTCCCTCTGCCTGCAGCCAGGACAGGCCAGCTCAGTGTCTCATACAGTGAGGCCTGCAGGAAGCATCTTGGAAAAACACTCAGAGCAGCAAAGGCTGGGAATGCTCTGAGATGAGGCAGCAACTGAGAAGATGCTTTTCATGAAGGTTTTTCTGGCTTTATGCAAACAGAGCAGCTGTGAGGTGATGATAAACTCAGGGGCAGCCAAGACCTGGCTGTGGCTGAAGCTTTGAGCTTGGGCAGCCTTTTGGGTGGAAGTTTTATGCAGAATGTGCAGTCAGGGAATGCCACCAGGGTGCTGAAGCTGAGTGACCACAGGGAAATAGCAGCTCCCATGACATTTTCCATCTCTGCTTCTCTTCTAGCTTCACTCCCTGCCACTACCAGTTCCAACTGACAAACAAAGGACGACGCATCCATCAGCTGTACTGGAGCACAGAAGGTTTCAGCATTGTCAGGCGGAGCCATCGTCCCCCTGCCCCCCGTGGCACCAGGAGTAAAGCTGCTCCCCAGAGCCTCAGACCTGGCAGCCCCGTGTTCAAGCTGCGGCCACTGCAGATGGACCTGAGGCCGGGCCAGACTGTGGACATGGTGCTGGAAGGCTGCTCCAGCACTCCCCAGGTGAGGCCCTGCCAAGGGCTGAGCCTTCCCCATCAGATCCTCTCCACTGGGGCTTCTTCTGCAGCCCCTCGACATCTGCTTGGGAAAAGGAGCAAGTGCCTTCGAGAAACTGTTTTAAGGCCACAAGTTTCCATGGCAGCACCAGTTGCTTTCCTTGCTTGCCACCATCAGTTGCTAAGGCTTTTCTGTGTTTCCATAGCTACCAAAACCCAGTGCTGATCCCAAAATACAGACTGACGGAAATATTGCTCCTTCGGGGCAAACAAGAGGTTACCTGTGTCGAGTGCTGAGGCAGAAAGGAAGGGCAGAGAAAGTAAGTTACACTTAGACTAGGAGTTCTGGCAGGAAGTGAATTAAACAAATCCCAAGTACTTTATTCAGGACTAGCAGGGAGTAAAACAACAGCCCTGTGAAGGGTGGGAGTGTCTGGGAGCAGCATCACTTTTCCTCTGCAGACAAACATGGGCAGAGGGCTGGTCTAGCCCTGAGTCCTGGAGAAGGAAAACAGTGTGCCAGCTCTAATAATCAGTGTGATGTCCATCCACGTGGGAAACTGTTCCCAGGGGTCATTATAATTGACAGCTTGACGTTTGTCAATATTTCCATAATCACTCACCCCAGTTTCTCAGCCAGCCCTGGTGCCACAAGGGCAGCCAGGTTTTGCAGCACCCTTGGAGAGCAGCTCAGAGGGGAGGATTTTAGCAGGGTCACGGGGTGTTCTCCTCCCTGTACCTTTCTTTCCAGGGGAAATGCAACTCTGCAGAGAAAATGCCAGCTAAGCCTGGTGTGTAGTGCCTGGCTCCAGGACCACTGGGCACACATATGGAAGTGAATGGGAAATGTGTCTGCATGAAGCTCCTGCTGATACTGGTGATCTGAAAAGTGTTTAAAGGGTTCTCTCAGTAGTAGCTTGAGGAAGAACTGCTCAATCACCTGCAGTGGGACTGTTAGCCGGAGAGCTACCCAGAGAGGCTTTGCTGCCATTGTCCCTTCTATCACCTGTTTCTCTTAACATATGGTTGTTTTTTTTGTTTTATCAGTTCCTACAGATTTCTGTAAGCATTATGCTTACAAGATCACCTCGTTTTACAGAAACAAGAGGGAGATCATGACTGCTGACTTGCTGGCACAGAAACTGCTTCATCTAAGCCTTTGTCCTTGGAAAGCCTCAGCTTGGCTGTTGCACATCTCAGTAACTTCCAGTTGGCTTCCTAATGTGGCCCTGTCTTCAGAGTCATTTACACAGGCTAAACTATCATCCTCATTTTTCTGCTCTGCTCTATCTAACAGTTACAGCCTCCCAGATCATCTCATGCCCAGCCCTCTGCCTAAGGGAACTGAAAGCATTACAGTGAACAAGAGGTCTGTCTCTTCCCAGAGAAGAAGCAGCTGTCAGAAAGGTCCCCCCAATATTTCACAGGGTCAGTGACCTTGTGTGGACATCAAGGGAGGGAAACCTTGAAAGTGCCCTGCTGGTCCTGCCCTTTTTGTGGAGTGAAGGTCACCAAAGCACAGGCATGGGAAAAGCTGGGCACACACATCCAAACGGGATCCACCTTGAAAATGTTGCTGGCATGGCTTGTCAGGCTTGGGGGAACCCACTGGATGGTGTTAGGGAAAACATCTTTCAGTGTGATGCAATCTTATTCCTATATACAGCACTGGAAACAGCCCCAGACAGAGTGTCTGCCATCCTGCTTCCCTGGGCTGGCTCCCTCCACCCCAGGGGATGCTGAGCTTGCACTAAAGCTGAGGAGTGCAAAAGCTGCCTTTGAGTGGAGGGAAGCCACCCCAGAATACATGGGAGGTGGGCACTGCATGGAAAACTCTGCAAATAACCTAGAACTGTGCTTTAAACAGAAGGAAAAGCCTGAGGAAATGCTCTGCTTTGAGCCCTGGCACATCAGCCTGTAACAGCCCCTTTCTGAGTGTGCTTCCAAGAGATCTTCAGAAGGATTCAGGTCTCCCACCAAAGACTGAGAGGTGTGAGCCAAATTCAGCCCAACTGTCCCCTCAGCTTTGCTGCTCTCTGCTGCAGTTAGACCTGCACTGAGCTGGCCCAGTCCAGGCCAGAGGAACCCAGAGAACGAGGCAGGCTCCCACAGATCAGAATGTGGTGCTTGCTGTAGAGAAATGAAGGATGAACTGAGAAGCCCATGCTGGGGTCACACTTTAAACACTTACTGTTTTATGATTTCAGGCTTTAGGACTTCACCACACGTGTGACAGAGATCTGGGTATCTGACAGAGATCAGCAGGTTCTGCTGCAGCTTTAGGGATGGCTGCAGCTGCTGCTGGGAGCACCTGTCTGAACATCGCTGGAAGCAGGGCCATCCAGGCCTGGGCTGTGCTTTCCAAGCCCAAGAACAATCCTGCAGTCGTGCTGGGGCACTTCTATAAACACATTTCTGGCAGTTCCTCCTGCTGTGACCTCCCTGCAGAGTGCAGGACTCTGGTCAGGGCAGTTCTCACTACAGAAGCAAATGGTTTTTCCATAATGCCCCAGGAAACCAACCCCAGTTAACCACTGGGCATGGAAGTGCTGCTGTTACAAAGAACAGAGCTCATCCAGAACCAGCTGTGTCCAGAGGACACTGCCTCTTGGGAGCTGTAAACTACCTGTGGTTCTGAGGAGGGCTTGGGCAAGAAACCCTGGGCACTGGGGCAGCCCCTTTCCAGCTGGGTCTTCTCAAATCCCAAGTTCTTTTTCACATGGCCCTTCTTGTTGCACAGCACCTCCATGAGCTGACCCTGGAATGCAGAGGGAAGTTGGCAAAAGCAGGTGCAGGGAGGTGGAGAAGAAAGAGCAGGGCTGTTAGCTCTGCTTGGAGGCCCCTGTTATTTTCTGGCAAATTAAATTAGGGATTAATTACAAGATAAAGGGGAAATCTAATTTTGATGCTGGAACAATGCATATATTTTATAATAACAGAGAAACAAGCACATTCCAGTGAAGTCCATGAGGAATTAATTTCCTCTGGGGCCACTTGTTGGCCGCTTGCCTGTTTCTCTTTACTCCCATTTTTTAAGAACCAATTTAGGTTTTTGGAAAGGGAAATGCTGCATCAGTCTTCAGCTTTTAATCACCCCATCTCCCCCTCAATTGCCTTTGCTGGACCTGAGCCTGCAGGCACTTGCTCTTCCTGGTGCTGACTCACCTGAGGCTGCTGAGCTGGTGGCAGCTGAGGGTCCCAAGCATCTGGCAGGAGAGCAGCCTCTGCTCCAAAGGGTTTGGCATGGCCCCTTTGCTGGCTCTGTCCTGCTGGGGATGCAGTGACAGCTCCCTGTTCTGCTCTGCATGTTAATTAAGCAGTAATGTATTTTCTCTGGGCCCCTCAGCAGCCACCATGTGATTCTCCATGGCAGAGCTGCAAATGAAGATGGTCTCCAAGCTATTAACACCTCAAATTGCTCATCAAGAGCCCGGCAGAAGGGCAGCATGTCAGATATTATTTCTGGTCCATATTAAGCACTGTTGGTATTCTAAGTGATCAGAATAAACTAATTCAGTCTGACACCAAGGGAATCAAACATCAAGGCTCAGGCAGGTGAGATCAGTGGAATTTAACCATCCATACATCTAACCTTGCTGGAGCC
>VZRZ01008638.1:0-55035 GCA_013398175.1 Climacteris rufus
TCGTAGTGACTGTTGGCCGGACAGTCTAATGCTGTATAACAAAAGATAAAGTTATATTTTAATATTTTTCAATTACTTAAGTTTGGGTCTTTGTGCAATATCATATTCTGATTTCTTTTGAAATGCTTGTGCCCATCTTGGAATTAGTAGCATTTTGGTGTATGTTGTCTTACCACACTTTGATTTTTTGGAGGTTGGCCATATTTAAAATTTAACTCAGAGACAGCATTTCCTATGAGACCTCTTATTCACAAAGATGATTGCTTGAAGTCTTGCATTGGACTGGGGATATCAGCGTCATATCCTAGACGTGCTATATTTATATTATAGTCCTGATATTTAATTATGGTCATGTTGTAATATCGTAATTTATATTTTCTCACTTCACGGAATACTTTGAGTTTGTTAAATAGTCAGGATGTAGAAGTGGTCTATTCTATTTTTAGATTTTGTTACATACATGACATATAACTTCCCTATGTAATTAGATGTTTTAAACACTGTCATATTCTGATGAAAATGTCTGAGAGCTGAAGCTTACTCAGCAATCCTTTTTCAGCTTGTAGATGTTTTTGTGATGTGGGTCAATTTTTAACAATATATTTTCTCACTCTATCTTTAAACTACTTTTCTACCCAGACAGAGATAATGTAATTATATTGTACATTTCTTCTGCCCATCCTTCCACTTAATTTGACTGAGGTGATATACAGGAAATAAGTTGGTGAGGTTGGCAGAGGACAAAAACATATATAGGTCCTTTAAATGAAATAGGCACAAGGCAAGTAGAACACATCCTGCAAGCTCTTTTGGCAGAACGAAGAGATGCAGAGACAGCTCACTTCTGTTTAGAAACCACAGAACCTGTAGGAGAGGAAGCCTCAGTAATGACCCCAGCTGAGAAAATGCTGCAGGTAGAGACTGAAATCAAATGTGAAACAAGTCAGAAAAGAAATTAGGCTTCAGTAACTCCAGGTGCTTTCAGACAAGCTCTTTAGTCTCCCTGTCTTCTTCAGCACAGAAGGCACATGTGTCCCTGAATTACTGTGTCCTGTTCCATTTATTGTTTCTGGTAGGAACAGATCTGTTCAGGCATTTCAGACAGTATTTAAATTCTGTTCTCAAAGAAATGTGAGTGGGTTTTTTTCCTATAAGATATGCCTGAATGCTTGAGAAATGTTCTTTATTTACTCGTTACCAATACTTACAGAAGAAAGGTCATTATTCCCATTTACTCGCTAGCACAGATGTCTATCTATGAATTCAGTTCTTGACAACTTCTGTCTTGTGCTTCTTTGTGTTTGTCTCTTCCATCTCTTCCCTGCTCTCACTGCCTTCTCCACCCTCAGTAGCACTGTTAAAATGTCCTCTGCACAGACTTATGACTTCAGTCCTGGCCTGTAATTCCAGGCTGCCTATTTGTGTTGCCTCCTATGCCATCTTCAACAATGAAAGACTATGCCTGTATGGGACACTCTGTTGCTTTCCTCCACACCCAATGGGGATGAATGGTCAGCACTCCCTACTCTCTTACACATATGGCAGTCTGTACCACTGATAGTGTGTACAACACTCTCCTCCCTTTATCCCAGATATCCTGCTCAGCTTGTCAGATGGGTTTCTTCTTCATCTTGCTCTCTTTATAGAGAGGAATTCAAAGGAAAGGTCTCCAATTCTACTTGAAGATGGACTAGGTGGTATTTTTTCCTTTCATTCGAAGCAGCTGAACTATTTTCACTAGAATCTTCCCAAAGTAATTAAACTTAGGACTACATATAACCCTGAAATATATAGGCTGATCAGCCAAGATTTGCAGTGTTAGATGAATTCAAAACAGTGTTGTCATGCCCTGTCTTCCGGAAAGGCTCATTATACCCTCCTGACAAGGGGTAATTTCTGGCAATCTTTGATACATACAGCAAAAGGTTGCATTTCTCCACGGTGTCAGCTGGACTCCTGCAGCTTGGCACACATCTGCATAAGCCTGTAGGTTTTCACAGAGGGCTACATTGTTCAAATGAAGTTCACAGAGATCATATTGGCAATCTTCAAAATAACTCTGTGGATCGACTACTGAGTGGCATTTCTGGAATGGACCGTTTGGATCTGTGATCAGACCACAGTATGCATTGCTTTGGATCATGTGTTTTTCATCATCAGTGCAGTTGGGAGTATGGCCATCATCTGGCGAGCACCTAATGTGGAAAAAAAGAAACAAGATATGGAAATATTAGTGGATAAACCTTGGATTCACTATCACCTGAGATGTTTTTCAAATCACATCTGCCAAAACTACAGGTCTCTTCCCAGACTGAACATGACATAATTCAAATCCCTATATTTCAAACTCTTGGAAGAGAAATTCAGATTTTAATATGATCTCAACCTGGTAATCTCTGAGAGGCCTGGAAGAAACCCAGATAATTATTTCTGGCTTTCTGGTAAGTCAGGCTGTTTACATGGAAGAGGGAATTAGAAAGTGAAAGCACTCAAAATTCAACTCCTACTGTTATTGAATAATGCACAGTGAAATTATAAACAACAAGTCAAGTATCTTGGAAGAGCTGAAACAATGTCTTCAAGTATTAGCATTCATATACTAAAACAATAACTGAAATCTTAGTGGACACCTGCAGTCTTTGATTCAAAGACTAAAATGTACACTGAAATAAATGCACAAAAGAGATTTGGCCAGGTCAGTGCTGAAACTCACGCATCGTTCTCCCTGTCTGGCCTGTGTTTGTATTTGACACACTCTCTCTTTGCGTTTGCTCTAAGAGCACCAGGGGGCAAAAGAAACCCCCATGGTCTTACTCTCCTATCAGCAAGGCAAAGCAAATGAGAAAGGCAGTGTCTCTTATAGGGGAGCACTGTTTGCTTGCATCTGTGTGCCCTGGCTTGCATCAGGGTGCCTAAAGAGACCACTTATGGAGACTTTACAACACAGATATGTTTTTCTGATTTAAGTGGCTGCTGATCCTGAAAACCCCAATATGTAAGTCACTCCAAAACTCATGCCCAGAGGTCCCTCCAGGAGTACATGATGTGAGGATGTGGATGCTGTGTGTGTTGTGCCCAGCACCTGGCAGGATGCAGCCCTGAACTACACGGACAAGGCCCCTCCTCATGGTGAGGCCACAAGGATGTTACTGTCTGCCTGAGACCAGAAGAAGCCTGAGCTTTTCCTGAGGAATCATTTTGATGTGAGGGAACAAAAACCCCCACTCACCATGGCTGGACTCTCCTTGGGCACAAAGCATATGTGGAGTAAGATCTGAATTGGGAAGAAGGAAGGGATCCCTACCCTGTCCTTGGCACTGTTGTGGCCACATCTCGATTCCTGTGTTCACTTTTGGGCCTCTCACTAGCAGAAAGACATTGAGGTGCTGGGCTGTATCCAGAGAAGGGCAGCAGAGGTGGGGAAGGGTCGGGAGCACAAGTCTTATGAGGTGTGGCTGAGGGAATTGAGGTTGTTAGGCCTGGGATGTGGAAGGGTCGGGGGACACCTCCTCAATCTCTGCAGTTCCCTGAAAGCAGGTTGTAGTGAGGTGGGGGACGGTCTCTTCTTCCAGGTGACAGGGCTAGAGGAAATGGCCTCAAGTTGTGCCAGGAATGGTTTAGATTAGATATCAGGCAAGATTTCTTCTCCAAAAGTATTGTTCAGCATTGGAACAGGCTGCCCGGGGAAGTGGTGGAGACACCAACCCTGATGGTATTGGAAAGATGCCAAAGTGTGGCATTTGGGGACATGGTTTGTTGGTGGATAGGGCAGTGCTGGATTAACTGTTGAACTCGATGTGAAAGGTCTTTTTCAGCCTAAACAGTTCTAAGATTCTAAGAAATTTCTCTTTTTAAGCACAGTTAAATTTTCTGTGAAACTTTACACAGATGCATAAATAAATACACTGATAAGAACAGATTTTATCCCACGTCAGACATTTTTGGCCTCCAGAGAACAGTTGCATAAAACACTGGTCATTGCACAGCCAACAGTTAAGACCTAATATTCTGGCTGGAGTCCTACCTGGAGTCGTTATAAACCTGCCAACTGTTGCCAAGGCTGGTTGAGTTTGGTTCCATCTCTCCATCTGGGTTAAGGAAATCATCTGCTTTATGCCCGTTGTAATTTCCACATATTCCACAGACTTTAGATGTATAGGTACTGGGAAGAGTGATTTCTGCTCTGTGATTTCCATCAAACTTGACTTTCAGCCCAAAGTCAGTAGTAACCACAATATACTGCCCACTGAAGGAAATACTGACACCTGGTTCCAAGGTCACAGGGACCACCTGGCTGACTCCATTGACCTGCAGGCACAGGGAAGGACAAGTACTGTAAGCATTTGGAAAGAAGTCTTTTTAATGGTAACCCCTTTAGATCCCTATACTGACACAGGGAGCAATAAGAACTCACACTGTGTGAAGTATTATTTACCAGGAATGGTGTATATGGACACATAATCCAGGGCCTTGAGGCCATAACAATGTGGCTACAACACAGCTTCCAAGTGTGGTCTTGGTGAAGCAGACACAGCTGGCAAAAGGCCAAGACTTAGCATGGTCTATCAGCAGCAACTATCTACAGACCTATTCATTTATTTTTTTTTTTTTTAATAATCAAATCAGATTAGCATTTGTAGGTAAAATGGATTCTCAGAATATGTTCAGGCTTGGACAAATCTTGAAAAAGTTTTTGTTTCTTTCTCTATTTGTTTCTCTTTCATTTTTCATATTTGAAATACCAGACAATGGAAAGTAAATTTCCAAGTAAATTTTTCAATTTATTTAAAATTTACTAAAATGAGTATCTAGTTTGATCATTTGTTCTTATTACCAATGCAAGAAGGTTTGGTTTGCTTAGACACATATATATAATAAAACCAGTATATAGAGGGAAATGGTATAAGAGAGAGGTTGTTGGGCAAACGAGGACCTCTGAGTTCTCTATGTCTCTAAGACCAGATGAGAAAGGTTTCAGTGTACCTTCAAACCTTTACCTATTTTAAATCACTGTACCATTTTCTTATAAGAAGGATGATAATGAAGCAGTGTGACCTGTTCATTTGCTGGGGGTTTGACTCAACCATTTCTGATGTCTTGTCCCATTATGGAAAGGATCTATAAGGGAGCCTTAGGACACAATAGCTGGCCAAGTGTACAAGCAATGTAAGGAGAGCCATCAGGTTATCAAAGGCCAGGTGTTAAGTGAAGTTAACAGTGAAGTGGAATAAGTAGGAGTCAGGGATAAGCATTCAGCTTTACAGGCTACCACACAGGACTGAAAAGTAACTACCAGCATGAACTCAGCTAATTGAGGGCCTCTTTGCTCCCTGTTACATGCCAAGCATGAGCATGGGGAGCAGTTTGGAAAGGTAGTCTAGCCCACCAATCCCATGTACAGGGTTTCTCGGACCTCACCTTCTAACAACACGGCACAGAATTTTAGCCTACGCTTTTAGTTTTTAAATTCCAGTGCTTAAGAACTCCACATTACTCCTGCTCCTAAATGTCTGACTGCTCTTCATATATTACTTTATGGATGCTGGAAAATTGTAGTCATTGTACAACAGTTTTTTCCTTCATACTATGAGTTACAGATGATTGGCCATGGGCTCCAACCTTACCTTAACAGCTCTTTTCTGGCCGAGGTTGATCCTATAGCCAAAGACATCGATATCCACGTATCGGACATAGGACACACGGGTGTTGCCGTTCCTGTGCTCATTGGCTGCTTCCACGTTGAAGTAGGGCAGGGAGCTGTTGCTCTCACACAGCTTGGAGAGGGTGTAGGTGCAGTTGCCCATGAAGTCATGACGCTGCTTGTCAAAGGTGTTGTAGTGGGGATCCCCATGGATACTGCAAATAGCTTCTGGAGACAGGAAAAAGGAATATGTTCTCATTAACATACAGACACAGGCAGAAAGCCCACCTCATTTTGTTTTCCCACTGCACAAACACCCTCATTTTGTAGATTACATCTGGAAGAACTGGAACAGAAAACGCTGATGTGTATGGCATAAGGCAATGTCACAGAGAAATTAATAGAAGCAAAGAAACAGTACTGGTGGTAAAAAATGTAGATATCCTTGTACAACCCATGGAGTAGTATATGTGATTGACCAAAATTACCTGTCACTGGAAGTGCTGTCGGTTCTGTTGGCGTAGGTGTTGTTGGTACAGGTGTAGGGACAGCTTCTGTTAGTGAAGAAGACAAGGCAATACAATGAGCTTTAACATTAACGAAGGAACACTCTTTACACACCAACATGTCGGAATTTTCCCTTCCTCTTCACCAGCATAAAGTTAGAAGTTTTTCAGTGAGGCAAGTAGAACTGCCTGTGTTTTAAGTTGGGGATTTGTGTGTCTTTTGATCTCTTAGGGAAAGCTCATCTGATTGTTCATTTGATCACAATTAAATGACCGAGCATGGGCTCCTCCCTGGAGCTGGAATTGTAGTTACAGTTGGGGGTGTGACTCCCTCTTGTGTATGGTAAGACACAGGAAGGTCCTTCTGTCAGCGAGTGTTGGCAGGTATGAGCATGAGAGGAACAGAGAAGCACTTGCCTCTTGGAGTTACCTTTGTGCACCATCCAGTGGCTGAATCATGTGCTAATACAACCAGAAAAATGAAGAACTGTCTGTCCCTAGCCCTCAAACAAAAGAAAGCCTCAAGTCTTTTTCATGAAATTTTAAAATAAAATCATATGTTCTAAAGATATGAACCTAAAAGGAAATTTTTCTCACAGGCAGTGTAAATTTGAAACGTTATGTCATTATATGTGTAGTTTCCGAGTATATAGTAGTTTCTGAGTATATTTCACAGGGAACAAGACCTACTAAGACCAAACGACACTTTCTGTAAGTTATTCAGCAAATTTCTCATTCAATTCACATTTTGTAAGCATTGCTTGCTTATCAGTAAAAATGAATCCCAGCCATGCACAGCTTTTGCCATTCTCGGTTGACCTGTTATAGGATCGGAGATCAAGCTCAAATTGCTGATTTGTAGTAAAAGCTGGTAGTGCAACTCAGTGTTATTGATTTGTTATTTCTTTTTCTGACATACGGTTTTAGTGCGTATTTAATGAGCTTACATGAACTGATATTTGCTGTAAAATGCCAATTTAGACCGTTTAATTTGGAATCCAAGATCAATGTGCATAGCCTTGTCTGGGTATAGAGACGCACTTCAGACTAAGAAACGAAGGTAAAGTTTGCTGAACCTGGTGAAAAAGGTCACATTAGCAGAGAAAGGGATAGCATACGTTGGATGTTTGAGGGGATGAGGAAAGACTTAGGAAGAAATTACATCAAAACATAACTTGTAAATGCAGTGAGGTGTAAAGTTTTTTTGCTATTTCTCTTCTGTGGTTCAAAGTTCTGAGGGGTTGCTGTATTGTGTATGCAACAGAGTAATGGTCAACAGCTTAAGCAGAGATGAGGAAGTAGAATACACTCAGGTGCAAACACAGACTTACCACAGGGTCCATCCCTTACTCTCACATTGTCCAGTGCTGTATCTCCATACTCTGTCAGTCCTCGGACAGCCTCAAAAATTACCTAGGTGGGACACAAAGTGATCCCTGCATCAGAGTTATTTAGGCAAACACAAAACCATTTCTCTTAGCATGTTTTCAAAATAGTCTCTCTGCTTTATTGCTAAAAGCATCAGGAAGCTGAGGTTATAATGTTTTCTTAGCTTCCGTCAGCTAAGGGAATACATATTCTATAACAAGGTAAGGACTGCAAGAAATATCATCCTCTATTTCACTAACTTATAAATGATTTATGAGGATTAGTTGTCTGGATTCTACAGAGGAGTCCAATGCAGGCAGCATCCCAAAGTTCAAACCTTCAAACTCACAGCACACAAACCTGCATTGAGTTAAGACCTCTAAAGTCCTTGACTTCTTGATAAAATTAAGGAGGACAGAAAGGAAAAAGAGAGAAAATGAAACTAAATTTTATCCCCTAACTAACAGCACTAGTAAAACTAGGAGATTGATTGTTTCTTCTTAGCTCATTGACGGATATCATGAGGCCACCACATTTACAAAATATAAACCAAGCAAATCTTGGTTGTATTTGCTAACTTATATGCACAACATTTTGCAGCCTGCAAGGGGAGAACAAATGCTGACACTGTACAAAGAAATATATTCAGAAAATATATTACCTTTATTTTTCTCTGGGTTGGAAAAATATGAGTGATGGCACCATAGTTCCACAAGGAACCCTGGTTTCCCTGCCGATGCCACACCACAGACTCCTGTGTGCCATCTTGGATAAGCACTCTCAGCTCATTCATCTCTTCTGATCCAAACATATAGTACCAGAAGTCTATGCATATGTTTCCAGAAACGACAGTATCTGGACTCTCTAGCCTGTTAGTGTCGAAGGGGATCAAATTACTTGCTTCTTGGTAGATGAAATAACCTTCTGCAGAGTGAAAAAAATAAAATACGGTTGAATCTTCATAACTTACTAGGTGCCATTTAAAATGGAAATACAGCCCAACTCTGGAAGAAATCAAGGTCACCATTACCAGTGCAAGGAAGCAAAGTAGAGAGTATTTGGACTTCACATTGCAATGCTTAACCTATGCAGTAATCCAAAGTAGAATGTGAGCCTGAGAGCAAAGCAAATATATTTCATCTGACATGGACAGTTATTTTGGGATCACAATTAAAGACGTAGGACTTTTTCAAGAGACAGCACCTCCAGACAGCGCCACGGTGATCCATGAACAGTTTCCACTTTCCTCAAAGAAAAATACTGCAATCTACCGTACACTTTCTCTTGCAGGATATACTTTTTGCATAAAGATTTTGGTCTCAATATGAGTATATCCCTGTCACAATGAAAATTCTAAACCATTTGTCTCAAAATGGAAGAAATAGAAATCAATGTTGATATTTACTTCAAAATATTTGTGTTTGACATTATGAAAAGGAAGAAAAGTTTTCAAAATCCAGAAACTTGTATTGTTTCTTATAGGATTTGAAATGCTTTAATCTGATTGATTCAACATGAGATTAGATTTCGCTTTACTAGGGCTGAAGTTTCTTGCTTTCATGTGGGCTAAGATCAAAGTTACATTTCCTCAGTGCAGCTAAAGTCAAGTCTCTCTCATATGACTACAAAAAGCAACCAAAAAGTATGGACCATCATTTCTATATGGTAAAGTATGGCTCCACACATAGCATCTAACATTCAGTCATACATTTAAATAGGTAAGTCTAAATTACATTTAAAGTGATATGATCTGTGTCAATTCCAAAAGCAAACCATTATTATTTGTGTTAATCCAAATGAAAAGTATTTAATTTCTTTTTCCAGCAGGCGATTTTAATTGTTATTATCAAAATACTAAAAGTGCAGAAAATTATTCAGCAGCAATCCCAACTAATACTGTTCTAATCTGCTTACAGACTCTGACAGTAGCTGATCTTTCAGTCTTGGCATAATTACAAGAAGCAGTATGACTGCAGACTGATCCCCCCAAATGGATCTGCTGGTGCAAGGATATTGGTTCAAACACAGAGATGGAGCCATGGATTATTTGTTTGATCCTATGACCAGGTTAGACTCCAGATTTTTAATCACAGCCTTTTGAAAAGTTTTTAAAAACATTCTTCAATTTCAGACTTGATGTTGTAACTCGTGTGAACTTTATCTTGTGCCAGTGCAGTGATCATTACATTTCTTGCCATAAACTGGTATCAGTGTAATTTGGCCACAAGCCCTCTCTTGAAAAATGATCTGTTCCATGTCATTACCTTCTCTATGAAGCCTTAAGCATGATATAATTAGCTTTCTTTTACTTCTGTGCACTGATAAAGATATCCAATCTATGATGGGCAAGTCAGTTTAATTCACTCCTATTTGATAAGGTGAAAAGTCAGACAGGTGTCAGCATGAAACAAACTCAATACATCTCAAAGGGCTTCATGAATCTCTTTTCTCTTTCAATGAAAGAAGTAGAAAGGTAGTCAAGCTGTCTTCAAAACAAGAAAATCAAAAAGGCACTGAGCGCTTACTTCCATCAGGATAGTCTCCATCAGGACCTGTTCCATCAGTTGGAGTGTCATGCTTGGTTCTTATCCACATTCCCTGGTTGACATTGCAAGGCTGGGTCCAGTCACAAAATGGCCTTGAGTTGTTGTCAAAATCACATCTGGTGAGATAAGCTGAAATACAACACATAAAAGTGTTGAGCAGCCAGTATGTTCAAAGTCTACCTTAGATGCGAACAGCACTAATGACATGCAGTTACCTGTTTCAGGATCCCATGTCCTCAAGCCACCAGCTGGTCTTTGCTTGATTCTGTCAAGAAAAAAATGGAGTGAAGCCCTTGTGGAATTAGTGACTCAAAAACTGTTTAAAAAAGAATGCTGGGACCTCAATTCATGTCTTTGGGTGTTTCACTGAATAACTGAACAACAGAACAGACCCAGGGTCTCATCCATGTCTGACTTTCTCTTCCCAAACGGAAGTTACTCCTTCATGGCAAAGCTCTGAGAGTGAGTCAGAGGTGAGAAGGGTCCTCTGCTCTGCATCCCACCAAACTTTAATGAGAGGAGTTCTCCTGGGGACAGAGAGCTGCACAGGGATGATGGATACATCTCAACTCAGACAACACCCGGATATCGGCAAAGGCTTTCTATAAACTTGCTCATGGCATTATTATCCCCACTGCATTATCCCCAAAGCAAAGTGTGTAAATGCCAGTATGCCAGTGTACTGTGTAACTCTCTTACTTGTTGGAAGGCTATGTATTTCCTTTAGCCCCTGCAAATCTCTCATGACACAAAGCTTTCATTTCATTCAGCACTTCTAATTTACCCTGAAAGTGCTGCAAAACCAAAGCAGTTACAAATGCATGGTTCCTGAGTGCTACAAAGTCCTGCAGAGATGAGTTCAGACAACAAAAAAATCCCACAACAGATCACAACATAAATGGCTCCGGTCTTTGGGTGTTTTGCATAGGGAAGGGATGGTCTACAATTTCTGGAGATGGGGTTCAGGTCCAAAGTCTGTGGTACTGCCTCCTTAATTATCACAGTTGAACTAGACACAGTATAGAAAATCTGTGCTGAAGTGAATGCATCCCAATGAAAGTCTGCACTGCTCAAAATCCAAACAAGGACATTTGGAAAAATAGGGAGATTAGGAGCAAATATCATGATCAATTTATTATTAAATGATACAACAAAATGCAGCAAGCAACAGGAAAACAGAGTGAGATCAGCCTAATGAGGAAAAAGAATTTGTCAAGACAGATAAAGTAAAAAAGTTTTCCTTGTTGTTCGTGGATTTCTTCAATGAGAAAGGGAAAGCCATGACAAGTTGCCACCTGGTCTCTGATCAGTGCTATCTGCAAACTGTTACACGTCAGGAAATTCTTAAAGCACAGGTTATTGCAGGTATATTCAGAGTCAAGAGAGTTTTATAACTATTGTGGTTACTTTGCCCGGATCTCTCCTTTTCAGATGTGCCATTAAATATCCACGTGTTACACGATTCTCAGACAGAAGCCAGAGCAGAATTAGGCAACCACAAATTGAAATTATTTTTTTTAAAAAATGACATGGTTCAATTGTCCAATACCTCACAGTTAACAATGAAGAAACATTCCACATTTTAAGAGCTGAACTTCCTGAATTAAGCTACATTCAACAGTGTGCTACTTACCCTGTGGTATTCAGCACTGAAATACAGAGTAAAATTAAAGCGTATTGTAAGTGCCAGAGGGTTCCCATGCTAGAAGACAGAGTTAAGTCTTCTGTGTGGTTCAGTTTTCATAGTCATCCACCGGCTGTACTGAGCAAGGAGAAAATGAGGCTGACCTATGGTGAAGCAGATGAATATATTGACAAGAGGGTGGAGGCGATTATAAAAATCTGTCCAACTATGTATCATGTTCCCTGGGTTATCTACCTTGAGAAAAGCACCTATGAACTGAACACTCATATTCTGTGTTGCTTGCTTTGACACCCTTAGCTGTTTGCTAGAGAAATTGATGTGATTTTGGCAATTTTTGTTGCTGTTTTTGTATATTAAAGAAGTCTGCAAATTTCAAGGGATTTTTTTTCTGCAATAGCTAGCAATATGACTTTTTGTTAAATTTTAAAACTCCTGCCCATATTTCACTGCTAGTATAACTGAAATTTCTCATTCTGACTGAATTTTCTCCCTTTCTGAAACTAGCAGTCAGCCGAGCAGATACCAAGATTTCACAAGTCTCACAACAGTCAAGTTGTCATGGGCAGAATTCAAGAACATGCTGAAATATTACTGATACCGTATTGCTGTTGCTTAAAAAGAAAGGATCATTTTTTGTGCTTCCATGAAATTTCTGTTGGTTGCTGGCAGCCCAGGAAAAGCAGGTGGATCATTCCCACTGCCACTTCGCACTTTACTGTTCTATTCTTTCAGCATTCCTTGAGATGGGGTCTACAAAAAATAGCTCAAAGGCAGACAAATTCCTGCTTCACTTGGATTTCATGAGTGAAGAGAGTCAAAGGAGTATCATAAAGTGTACATTGTTTCCTTGCACTGCGTGGAAACCACAGACCATGCCTCTATTTTTGTTTTTTTTATCTAAAAGGAGGATGTTTTAGGGAGTGGGGCTTTCTGGAAAAGTGGCCTCTTCATTGTGATCACTTTCTCTTTGCAATTATATTCTGACAATTAAGATAATTAAGCCATCATAAATTAGTCTGGAATTTCTTCAACTCCATTTTGCCTTACTCATTAACAGGTAACTAAGGAGGCTACTTACAGAAACAAAAGAAATAGCAGAAGATCAAGGGAAGCTAAGGAGAAACACAAAAATATTTGAAGTTAGATGTTAACTGATGGGTTGAGAATAGGCCTGGACCTACGTTCTGTCACAAGCTCATGCCCTACACAAGCCGCTCCCAAGCAAGAGGGTAGATGCTCATTTGACTGGTAATAATCCCTCTCCAGTGAAAATCCTTTCCTAGGAAAATGTGTATACTTTTGCCAGTGGGTAAACAGAGAAAAGGATTTCTGTGATTTAGAGACAAAAGAGACTCATTCCCTGGACAAAACCCTTGACACTTTCCAGTTCAGTTGAGGAGAGCTCAGTGGGAGGGGGAGAATACAAGTGACCACCAGATACAGATGCATTGTGCACACTGCATTTTTAACCGGGCTGCTGAAATGCTGGTCCAGCAGGTGGCAATTTGGGCAATAGCTGTCCCTAGCACTGCAGCGGGGAGCAGGGGGCCCCCATGTACACACACACTTTCCTTCTGCAGACCAGGGATTTTTTATAAATCTGGTGATGATCTGTGCTATTCAGACCAGTTCTGAGTCCATCTTGGAAAGAAAGAAGCCTTCTGATAAATCCATCCATTCATTCACACATTCTTAGATCCCTCCTCATGCACAGCAAGTGTGAGGCCCTGCAGCACCACGAACACTGCTTCAGCCATGTTGTGTGACCTTTCCTGTGACTTTTCTGTCACTCTGGCTTAATGCCATCTCAAGTACTCTGTGAAAGATAAGATGGAGTACTTATTAAGGCTTTTCAGTGAGGCACAAATATTAATCACTTGTTTTCCATAAGGGAAGGATGACAAGGAAATGACTTGCCATTTGATTCCAGTGGGATGTGACAGTATCCCACATTCCTGACACTCAACCCGATCACCTTGCAGGCCTTCTATTTCCCTCTGCCACTTGCATGCTTTGTATCTCTGAAAGGTGTCTGGGAGACACTGCCATTTGTATAAAAATACTGGGCTAGACTGCACAGCAACCTGAGGAATAAAAGCAATACCAGTTCTTAATGTCTAGTCCAGTGAAGCTAAAATTCTTTCTAAGGAAGGGCATTTGCAGGCAATCTCACCAATAATGTATGTTTTACTTCTGCCTTAAATCAAGCATACAAGTGATCAAATAATGAAAGAAGCAAACTCAGCAGTTCACCCATGCTAGTGAGCGCTGTCTAGTTCAGCTTTTGCTGCACAGTTGCTCCAACACATGCAATTGTCCTCAAGGACTTAAATCTGGTTCCTCCCAGTTTCTTAAATCAAAGTGTTCTCTGATGAATAGCAACTGCAATTCACCATGTAGTTAGTGCTCAGTCTGTGGTGTTGTAATCGGCCAAAAGCCAGGAAGCTTGAAAAGCTTAAAGAATGGGGGAAATTACACAAAACCTCTTTTCTCCTCAGCCATCAGTTTGAGGCTAATTGAGCACCATAGTCACACTACAGGACACTGCTACACTGATACCTAGCACAGAGCAGAGAGGTGGCTGCCTGATATGAAGTGCTGCTGACTTATTGGGATGCACTCGCGGCATGTGTGTATCTCAGGGCTTCTTCTGTCTGAGACTATATATAAAAGAAATTTTAAATGAATTAACTGAATGGCTGCTCTTAAATGGCAGAATTCTGTGCAGATTCCCTTAATTTAAAATACATTACATTCTGGAAATTTGCACATAGAAACTAAACATCTTTATCTGATTTTCAGACAATATGACTATCTCATTGGGCTTTGCACAGATTTAACTGAACTGGTTTTTTGCATCAATTTCAGTTGAATTGATACAATTTGTCTGAGTAAAAGGATCCCTCTGCTGTTTCTGTTCAGCTAATAATTTCTTCCTCTGTCTCAATAAAGGACTGAGTCAGTTTTTGGAGCATGTATTACCTCTCTCACCGTTTCTGGAACTCCCACTGACCTCTGGCTCCATATTGCCCTTACTGACGTTGTGGGTGAGAATGCATGGGTAGATGTCCCCTTCCTTCAGAAATCTCTCTGTGCTGGACTCCTGTTGGAGCCACACTCAGGTCACTGCTCTGAGAAATACGCACCAAGTTATGAAGCAGGCTATCAGCACCTGTAAATCTATAAACAGATCAATTCAGATTATACAGAAGTGTAACTAATCTCCCTTTTGTTCTGCTGAGTAACATGCTTTGACAGACTGATAGGAAAAAAAAACTTGTAATTGGATATTTGCTTGATGAGTAAAGTGTTTGCTTCAATTTGAAATTCAAGCTGTCTCTTTTCTGGTCTGAAAGCTGTTATAATTTTGAAAATGAAATGTAGCATACTTACTAGAGTACAGGTGCCAGATTCAAATTTCATTCTCTATCTTATGGTTTGAACAATGCAGAGTTAATAGAAATCAAAAGATAGCAGGTTTTGGTCAGTATTTTCCGCTGTCAGCTGGCTAGGGACAAAATTCCTGAGGGCAAATAATACTCTTACACTGTGATCTAAAACAAATGCATTTTCAAGGTAACATTCATGAGTTTATTTGGGGCTTACAAATGTGTACTATATGGATAATGTATAATTAAATCTGTAACTGTTTAGGCCTTTCCTATCTTTTAGCTGAAATACATCTTAATGTATTTTATTTCCAGCGTACTGAGGTAATGACCACAATGTTCCTCCCAATTAATGCAATAAGGAGGTTTTGCTGGTATTTCAGTGGATATTTGAATAAAGAAAAGACCATCGTAGGTAAAACTGTTCTTAATTTTGGGGTGCTACACTTATAATAATGAGATTAGTAAATCAGTTCATAAAAGCCAAGAGATTTTCCAAGTTTGTCTCTTAATAATTGCCAAAAACCAATTTTGAATATATGTTTTGGCAGTAGACCTCTGGCAAGAGGAAAGGTTATTTATCTCTTTAACTTCCTTCTTTATATAAGGCTGTTTCTTTTTTGGTTCAATGACAATCTAAGCAATTGTTTCTGGTTCAGTAGAGTTCAGTAAGTTCATATCTGTACCTTTATATATTTTACAATTATTATTGAATCTACAGTACACAACAAACCTGTGATGTGCAGGGACCACCCCCTAATAGCAGTTTCATTCAGAGGCAGAGCGTTACTTTTTATTTCTGTCAATGAGTTCGTAAAACCAAGTTACCTACAGAGATAAAGGTCTGATTCCACTATTGCACTGTTTTGATTTCAATATTCTACTGTCAAAGCTGGTGGTGCTGGCCCTAGTTCACTGTGGTCGAAACAAAAGGGGCTCCTAGCTCATCCTCTAAATCTAACTTGTGTTACAGCAGCAGCTGTGTTTAAAATGAGCAATCTCAGGCTTGGTTTAATGAGTGCTGAAGTTTGTTTGAATTTTCAACTCATCGTTTCATACTCCTTTGGTGCTGATGAAGCCTGCATTGTCTCTCCTGTCCTCAGCACTCTGACTTCAGCAAGACTTTCACTTACTTCAACATAACTTTAAGCTACTGTCTCTGACTGGTTGATTTTTTTTCTACAGTTCTCAAATGAATTGATGCAGTTCTTTGCCTTCCACCCCAGCTCCTCATGAACTGAGTCATCCTTCAAGCCTCTTAACTCTTCCTGGTCATTTCAGAAAGGATGACTTCTCCCATCTGATGTCTCCTGGATAAATCTGCTTCCTCTCAAGTTATAGTCCTAAGGTATGGTCATTTCTTACAGCCCCCTCTGTAAGAGAGCCCTCTGAATATCAAATGGCTCCTGCAATTAAGCTATTAAACCTTGTTACTACAGTTGCTTCCCCCAAAAAATCCTAGTACAGTTTTGGTTTTATGTAAATATACAGAGATGTACAATTATAGATTACTTAAAAATTAAGAAACTTGTCAAAATCTATTCATATGGCCTTTTCTGATCTAATTCCTACCTACTGGACCTATGCACTCTCTCCATTACCTATATCACAGATACCTCCCTGCCCACTCTACAGAGAAACTCATGGAGAGGTGACTGAATAGAGCTAAGAAAAGGCTCAGTCCAGCAGCTCCTTCCTCTTTTACAATCAGAGAAACAGGAAAGTTAACCTGTTGCTCAGCCTGTCCCTAGATCACGAATCAAACCCAATGGACCCTAACAAAGTATGAAGGTTGTGAAATGCACTGCTATTTGTCCTTTGTTCTACAAGTTCTAGACCTGAAATGAAAAACACTGAAATGGAGTTCACTTGTGTCATTGATGGGTTCAGAATAGACTGATTCTGCTGTTTGCTTTGGAGTGAACTGTATTTACACAAGCGTAGTTGAGTTTCGAGCTATGCGGGAAAACAAGGCTCATGTCTCTTGAGTTAAGGAACACAGGGTTCCTTATCAGCAAGGCATTTAGTACTGCAGATGACAGCTGGGTGTGTTTGCATACTTACATACACATAAAATCTTGTGTGAACAAAGTTTAGAACATATAGCTGACCTCAAGAGATTAATTTTTTAAAGTGAATGACTGCGATTTCCATTTTCAGAAACCAAAGACTGTTGGATAGCATTTTCTAACATATTGAGTCCACTCAAAGGGTGACATTCTAGAAAACATAACTGTATTTTGATCAGGATGAAATGTTTTAGTTTGGGTTCTGCCCGTCAAAATTCAAACTTTACAGATTTACTCTAAGCTTCTGTTTGCCACTGAATGTTAAAATCAAAGTAAAACACATAGAGAAAAGATTATCAACTACTATGACGCTGTAAAGTGTTTATTATCAAACACAGCACATACATATAAATTGCTTTTAAGATCTAGATCAATAAATTATCTTTCAACTATTACCGAGATGCCTGTTATTACGGCTTATTCCGGCTTATCAGCCGAAGACGCAGAATTAATGAGAGCCGGAGTCCGAGCTGTGTTCAGAGCAAAGGGCGGAAAAGGGGGGAAACCCACCTTCGTTTAATTCTTATATACACTTTTAGAAATCACAGATCATTGGAGAAAGTTAACACTTCCGTTTCTAACTATATTGGTTACAAGAAGTGTCCGTCAAAAGGATCTGTGCCCATGGGAAAGGAATGTAAAAAGATAATTTTTACAACAACATAGCTATGTTTACAGAAATCGTCCTTGAGACTGTCTAACAGAGAAAACTAGCTATTTTACAGTGAAAAATGGGCAACATTTCACCCTTTTTCATTTAAAAAAAAGAAAAAAAATGAACGAACAAAGTTCAGACTTTGCTAGTGGAAGGACCATCGAAATGATCCTCCACGTCATCCCCGTACGGGCCACCAGTTATTACCGAGATGCTTGTTATTACGGCTTATCCCGGCTTATCAGCCGAAGACGCAGAATTAATGAGAGCCGGAGTTCAAGCTGTGTTCAGAGCAAAGGGCGGAAAAGGGGGGAAACCCACCTTCGTTTAATTCTTATATACACTTTTAGAAATCACAGATCATTGGAGAAAGTTAACACTTCCGTCTCTAACTATATTGGTTACAAGAAGTGTCCGTCAAAAGGATCTGTGTCCATGGGAAAGGAATGTAAAACATAATTTTTACAACAACATAGCTATGTTTACAGAAATCGTCCTTGAGACTGTCTAACAAAGAAAACTAGCTATTTTACAGTGAAAAATGGGCAACATTCAACCTTTAAATATGATATAATCTGTGGAGAAAGAGTGCCCACAGCAGTGGATACAGACCCAAGAGAAAAGCCTCTGGATATGCTATTTCAGCATTTAGTACATAAAAGAATTTGGCAAGGTAGCCACTCAGTGCTGAAAGAAAGAGCCTGAATGGAAGATGTGACCTGGGAAATGAACACCAAACCAAGGAAGCAAATAGTTCTTGGAAACAATGATTCCAATGCCAGTGCAGTCAAGTCAGTGATTTATAAGACACCCAAGTCTTGCTGAGCATCACTGTGTTATACTGATAAATGCAAGGAGAGAACTAGCTATTAACATTATTCAGATAGACAATATAAATTGTCCTTACAACAGAATAAGATATGATGTCAGAAATCTAGAAACTTCTACAGAAATAAGCAAATTCCACATATTTTACAATTCAGAGCTGGAAAACTCTCTCACTGGACACCTGCAGTGATGACTCATAGAGAACAGATATATCTGCCACATACCATCTTCCCTCTTCCCTCTTTTCCTGTGCATAAGAAAATTGAGCACTGATACTACAGTTGGCAAAGCAGGTCAATAATAGAGTATTCTACCCTTATTTCAGGATAGTATGCCCATGTGTGTAATTGTACAAGTAAAATTATGGCAATGTCTTGATTCATCTGGAATTATATAAGTCAACATTCCCCAGTTGGACAGGCCCACGGCAAGGCATACAAGTTACTGAATTATTAGAAAAAGGAAACTCTAAATCTTACCTGGTTCACACCCTGTTTAAAGTCTAAGTCACTCCAAAACCCTATCAGGCTGGTTTGGGCCTTGTCCAGTCAAGATGGAAACACCACAACGTGTCTGGGTCTCTCTCTGATTCCGGTTTGACCACCTCCATTACGAAGATTTTCAAATCTAATTAGGAGTATATACCCACCTTGAAATGAGCTTCTCTTCACTCCTGCATTCAGCAATGCATACAGAAGTGCTTATAAATGTGTGCTAGTCAGGAATAACAAATTACAGAGCAGACAGACCTTTCTTTGATAGCTAAACCAGACAAGAGAGAACATGAGATTTACCTGGATAGTACATAGTGTATCAGTGCCATCAGCAGGACTTAAAACTGCAAGTGTCAAAATTTCGTGTTGGGCTTCAGAAGTAATTGTGTGATGGCTTAATAATCCCAAAGCTCACAACTCTGCTTTTTCTTCAGTGCCCTAAGCTCTGAGCCTCAAGGACACCATCAGCTTATGTTATCAGATTTTCAAAGAAGTAGTAGGTTTTTTGTTTGTTTGTTTATGGGCAAAAGACCACCTGTGAGTCCAAAATACTCGCTTCATTCCACAATTTTCACATTTTGGAAACAATTTCTTAAGGCTACGATCAAAATGGGAGAATTAGCAATGATACAGAAACAATCAAGTAATCTGGGAAACAGAAGCAAAGGCAATTCCCTTCTCACTGTTAACAATGTAAATACAGACCTTCCAAGAAAAGCAAACACATAAATCTTCCCTGTACTTCTGCATAAGCCTTTTAGAGATGGAGTGTGTGACATTCCCAAGTCCTGGCAAGTTCCCTTTATTCCAGACCTGCTGTAGAATCATAGCAGAAGATAATGTCAAAAAAGTTTTATGAAAAAAAAACCTAAATAAAAATTTAACATACTAATCAGTTAAGATTTTACTTTGGAAAATAGATTTCTTTTAATCCACCAATTCTTCTATGGTTTTATGTTGTCATGTAAATCCAGAAGAGAAATAAAATGAAGAAAATAATACTATAATAAACTTAGAATAATCTTTTAAGCAACCATGGGCTGTAAAGTGTTATTCTGGGCTCTCTTTACCTGCTGACACCCATATATAGGTCTCTAAACCACTGGGTTCAAGGGACAAAGTGCAATAAATTGCTGTAGCTGGTTTTAGTCAATGAAACCACATGGGCTTTCCCCTTGTTTCTGATTTTTTCCCCAGGCTTAGGTTTTAGAGCTGCTGGTTTGTTCCCATTTTTCAGAGTGGACCAGAATGAGATGATAGGGATTGCCAGAGGTCACAGAATGAAAAGGAAACCTGGCCTTTCCTTTCTCTCACCGTGTTCTGCAGGGTGAGTTCTTGTACATTGGCCTCCTGCTTCCCATGTGAGTCAGCCTAGATTTCTGGTGTGGGAGTATTTAATTTTTCACAGGAAATGAGCAAATCCAAAGGAGAAAAATGTGAGGGAAAATACCTAGTTAACTCAGGGATTGGAACACTTACATGGTTTGTAAAACACCCAAGTTCTATCCAAGTGAAACAGTGGCAATGATGGAGACTATGGGCACACGAGCACATCAGCAGCCCTTGAGGCATGAAAGTGGCCAAACTGCATTGTGACAGCCATTGAGGAAAGAAACAAACCTGTGCATTAGAAAGTGTGGTGAAGAGTGGGGCTTGTCCCCATAAAGCAAGTGGCTAAGGCACTGCCAGACTTCCCCGGTTTAGGTAGGAGAGGATGTGCTTTGGCAGAGAGGACGGTCAGTCATTCTGGGAGTCACCATTGTAAGCCCCTGGGACAGCTGGCCTTGCTCAGGACATTCCCTCCGCCTGCTAGCAGGGGCGTGTGGCAGAGATGTGGTAACAGAAGCCGGTGTTTACAGGTGGTAACACAAGCAAGGAGTTGATTTTGGTACTCAAAACCTGAACTAAAAAGCAGCTCAGCCTGGGGCCGCTCTCTGGCCTTGCAGCAGCCCAGCCATGCCCGGCTGTAGGCTGGGTCCTGGCTGTCCACAGAGCCCCTGCTGTGTCCCTGGGCCAGCTCCTGTCCCCAGGCACAGTTGCCCTCCCTGAGCCTGAGGGTCCGAGCTGCTGCATGACGGGTCTGTACAGCCGGATGGGGGCTGCAGTGTGGTGTCCCCACTGGCAGGGAAAAGGAAGAGGCTGGTACATGGATGGAAACCATGGTGGGCAGGTCCCCAGCATGTCACACCACCTGTTTCCTCACAGGAGGAGATTTTCCAGGTTGAGATGGTTTTACCTATTACACCATCCCCTGTGGGGCTTACACAATCAGGGCATCCTGCAGTAATGCCACAGCAATTTTCTCTTCATGCCAGAGTCGCTCTTTAGTTTGGTGTGTCGTGTGTGGTTTGATTTTGATAAGTAGGCAATTTAGTTGTTGAGCAAGCTGATGACATTAACTTCTTCCTTGAGTCCAAACTTCATTTTCACAATACCTGAGGTTTAAGAGTGAGCTTTGATGTGCACCGTGACAGCACGGCCTGGCACGTAACTGACAGGAGCCCAGGATCTGTTCCTGTTTGTGCACACATGGAATCACTTCTTTGCAAGTCACTGCATCTTGATGTCTGTACAGAGTTGTCAACTGCTTTAATATCTGCAGACAAAATGAGTAAAATGAGAGAAGAACTGTTTCAATTATCCCTCTAGATTTTAACGTTGGTGTTAGGTTTGCACAGGCCTGAAAAGCTTGGGCAATTTTCAAAGATTAAATCAAATATCCAGCTACCTAGCCTTTGCCTTTTGATTAATTTCCTAAGATTGGGTAAGATCAGAACCAATCTTTCACCCTTCAGACCAGTTCAGTCATCTTCTTGCAGGCCTATGTTTTGCCCTATTGATCTCGGTAAGCCTAGCCTCAAGTGCTTTTGAGCTTTCTTGGATGTTTTGCAGACTCCAGGCCTAGAATTCTATGAAACTGAGGCTAAACCTCCAAAAATGTTTGGTAGACAATTTTGTTTTTGCACTTGTGCATATCTTTAGGCACAGTCCTCTCTTCCTATTCCTCCAAACTTTAGGGCTGGATTTCACAAATAATTCTCTCTCTGCATTAGATTGAAGCAAAACTCATGGAGTTAAACACTCTGGCACCAAAACTGTGAACAGTAACAGAAGAAAGACAGTAATTTCTCTAGTCTGATGCTATTTCTGTTCCTTTTTTGTCATTTCTTTTACCTTCAGAGACCACCAGACACTGAGGAGGCTGCCTGAAATGAAGCAAGGGTAACAGTATGGGGAGGAGGCATCCATTAGGGTCAGTCTGCACTAATGCCTGCATAATCCCAGTGCTGCAGGCTGTGGTCGAACTGTGCTGTGGTCCTTTAATTAAAGACTTGCTGATGCGTTAGGATATAGCAGAGTTGTCCAAGGATGTCTTCAAAGAGATGCCCTGCTTCTGTAGGTCTGACATGTAACATTTCTGTGCATGGCCATTTGCATGCTGTGAATACTGAGTAAATATTGTAAGTAAAAATATTTGTACCTGGTCTCTCCTGGCAGCCAGTACAGTCTGAATTCAATGTAACTCTCTAGAAAAGACACATCCCATGCACTGTGCAAAATATTTTCGTGAGAATGATTTAATTCCTGAGGGGTTCCTTTCCCAGCAGAATTATTTGCTAAACCTCAGTGTCTAACTATAAACAAGGGATTATCACAGTCTGGGTGTGTAGCTTAAGCTCAGTTCTTGGGTGTGTGCTGTTTAATATTCTGAGCAATGATGTGGAAGAAACCATAAAATCATGACTGATGGGATGTGCAGATGAGACATTTATGGATCTATTAGATAAGGAAACCTATAGAATGGTGGTACAGAGAGCTGTAGTGCTTGTAATATACATGAATGTTCACTTCAGGGAAATATACGGTTGTACTCCTATTACAAAAATACAGGCTATAATTAAAGAAAGGTGACAGGGCTAATGAAGTTTCCCAAAAGACACAGTGTAAAATCAGCAGAATTCAATATCATAAACAGAAGGGTTGATCTGATTTGGGGTGGGGAATATCGAGTCAGCTCTGGGAGCTATAAACGACTAGATTTTTTTGCTCATTTTAAGCATGGTAGTTTAGTCTGGAGTAAAAGGTTCAAGAAATCTGCTTAAAATATCAAAATTATTTGGAAGAGAGCCAATAGAAGAAGCTTAGGATATTGAAAAACATTATGCTGTTAGACAAATAATATTCAAAAATATAAGATATGCATAATGTCTACAGAGAACAAGAGTACAGTGAAGAAAGCAGTGCAGATAGTTTTAACTTCTGTCATTAGGAAACTGTTTAGTCTTGGATTCTACAGGTTGTATGAAGACATGAGCTTTCTTTGATTTGTTCTTTATTTTTTAACACTGTTTTGCATGTGGTGAAATAATTTTCTTGTGTGTCATAATTTCGTCTCTTGTTATATCATGTCAAAAAGGAAATATTTCCTCAGCTTTGGAGTTATACCTTGAGGTTACCAGTGACATGGGACTCATTAGCTCTGCTGCCTTATGGCATTACGAGTGGCTTTTGTTAGTCCCTCACACTTCATCTGTTTCAGTAATTGCAGATGATCTACTTGCTCTGCCACTGTTTTGGCCACTGCTTTTTAGGAGCAGAACACAGCACTTTGTTCCACCTTCTGTGTGCCTGAGCTGTCCTGCTGTTCCTGTCACTCTGGCCAGGCTGCCCTTTCCTGCCACCTTGCCAGTTCTGGACTCCTCTCCTAGATCCTGTCCTCACTTCTTGGAATTCTGCCGCCAAGTGCATTTTTCCTGTTCTTCCCAGGAACTGTCTACCTCACCTGGTTCTCTTTGCAGTTTTTCCACAATCATATTTCCAACTGCTGCTGATTGCAGCTTGGTTTCCTTTCTTACTGCCACACCAGTCTGTGTTCCAATATCATTTTCACATGGTTCTCTGCCCAGATCTGAACAGGATGCTGATATTCTCCATGTCTGTTCCAGTGGTATTGAGGCAGCACCTTGAAAGTGAAGGAGCAGAGTGCCAGATCTGGTTCCTAATCATTTACCTGTTTAATCCTTAGCAACAATTTTGGTGTTGGGTAAATGAGGCTTTGATCACATACAGTTGGTCTGGAGCTTGCTAAATGCACTTAATGCAGCCAGAAGAGGAAATTCAATTGCAGGAATCTGAATAAACTGTAGTGAAGTTGAACAGACAGGTGTTAAAAAGCACAGTTTTGTTAAATGCACTTCACCACAAGCAAATTATGAGCCACTTTTTAAAGGGAGAGAGTACTAGCCTCTGATGAGAAAAAGGTCTCTAGAATTTTAAAATACAAACCAAATGCAATTTTTGATTCATTTTGGGAAAGGCTCTCTTAAATGACCAATGTTCTGCTTGGAGCACACCAGAAAAACCAAACCCGAGGCTCAGGTTTTCCCAAGCTGTTCAGTTTGGCTGTATAATTCTTAACTGAAGACAGTAGAAGAGTTCTACTTTTAATTGCTCAAATTCTCAAAAGGGTTTGTTCCCACTGCCTCCATTTCAAGACATTCAGCTACTGAGCTCCTAATGGCCTCTGAAATCCAAGCTTCTTTGGGGTATTTTTAAGCTGGGCAGGAGAAGTGAAGTATCCTGAAGACTCAGCACTGGAAAATGGAAGGTTGTCAATTTCTACATTGTATCTTTTGGTCTTTTAAGATGCCTTTGACTAGGAACTACAAATGATGTCTTTTAAATATTTGTCCACACATACAAATATTTTAACTCTTTCCTGTTGACTAACATAATCTCTGGTACTTTGAAGGTATTGAAAGATCTAAACTCTTGTAATGGAAGTCTCAGCTCTGGAAGACGTATATAATCTCAATTTTTTAACGACTCCTGTGAGTCAGAGGAACTTCCACTATGGGATGAATCAGTGGTAGCTGAAAATCTCTGCATTGCACTGCATTGTGTAGACAAGTCCTGAGTCATGTTCTTTAATTGCCTCAGGTTGTAGCTGTAGAAAGTACAAAGATGAATGGAATCCTCCAACTGGTGCCCTTTGACGTTGCATGACTGAGAGAGTAGTGTAAATGAAATCTTAGGAATTGTCTGGTTCAGGTTCATGGTGCAGAGTAGAGGCTGAACAGGGTGCCTGTAGTCATTCTGATCTGAAAGTGATGGATGTGCAGCTTAGACAGTTTAATATTTTTCAACATTTCCAGGTACACCAAGGTAGGGTTCTTACATAGGAGCATGCCAAATCACAAGTCCTTCCTGAAATCCATGGGTAAAAACTAGTCTCAATATTGAAGAGACATACTCTGAGGTACATATGGATGAAAGATGGTACAAAAAATATTCTTTAGGAGTATAAAAGAAATCTATAAAAGGCTGTTTAGGAAATTTCCTCAAATTTCTGAAGGGATTTTAAACTTTGCAGAAAATTAACTTCTCTTAAAGGTTGTTTCATCATCTCTCTATATCAGGGTTCTTTGAGTGACTTATGTGGTAGTGGATGATACTGAACAATGAAATCTACTTATCTATTCTTGTTGCAGTGATTACTAAAGAAAGACCCCATTTTTTTTACCCAGCTGTTGCCAGCAGGAACCTTGAACCCTCAGACCAAAACAAGTAGATGGTGAAATGTGTGCAACTAGGTGCCCTCTGCCAAATCTTCAACTTTGAAACACAGGTCCTTTGCTGAAGGCCGACTTGCAAGATTATTTTCAGTTAGGTACTGGACAGAAGACCCACGGTTAAATCCTGGTCCTTGTAGTCCGTTCACACATTAAAGGGATGTTCCAGTGTACATCAGAAGTTGACTTGGACACGCTAAATCTGATATGAAGAAATTAACAAAATCTGGGGGCTGGAGAGCCAGAGTGGCTGTGTAATCACCAGTATAGTCTGGAAACAATCTACCTGTGTCCATAGAGCACAGATTTGGTTAGTCTGCTCAGTCTGGAAAGAGAAGACTTAGAGGTGACCTAAGAGTGCCCTTCCAGTACCTGAAGGTAGTCTGCAAGAAAGATGGAGAGAAACTTTTATAAAGAGGATGACAGGACAAGGGGAAATGGATTCAAACTGACAGAGTAGATTGAGACTAGGAAGAACTTCTTTATTGTAGGGGTGGTGAGTCACTGTAACTTGCCCAGAGAAGCTGTGGACTCCCTGTTCCTGGAAGTGTTCAAGGCCAAGCTGGATGGGGCTCTGAGCAACCTGGTCTACTGAAAGATATTCCTGCCATGGCAGGAGGGTTGGAACTAGATGATCTTAGAGGTCCCTTACAACCCAGGCCATTCCGTGATTCTCTGAAGACAGGATGAGAGGTGGACCAACTCAAGGTAATGTCAAAGGGTAATGCCCTTGCCTGCCCAAGTGGTGACTTTTAGTAATGCCAAGTGTTATCAGCTGGTTCAGGGCCCTGCGCACCAGTGAGCACTTTGGAGATCTGTCATTGTCTGCCTGTAGCATAGAGACAAAAATCCTTTCTTTCTCTTGTCTTCATCTGTTAGGACTTAAGGTCTTTCAGGCCCTGCCCATCTATCAATGTACTTTTGTACTACACTTTCTCTGACGTGGTGCCTGATCTTAGCAGGGACACGCAATCTGTGGGTGGCAATAAAACTTTGTCTAATTCATTTATTTTCCCGTACCCTGTCATGACTCAATAAAATGCAGTAGTTTCCATTTTGCCAGCAGTTTACCCAGTGACTTTGATCTCAGCAGCCTTTAGGTCCAGACCCATTCTGCCTTAGAGAGCACCCATCTGCCAGTGTGTCATCATAGCAGAGATCACGCAGAGTGTCTCTGCTAGACCTGCCCATTGGGGAGCCAAAAAAATTTTATTGAAAGCCCAGCCTTTGATCACCAAATCCTCCCTTAATTGAACAAGCCTGTCTACATTGACAGGACAATGAACATGAATAGCATTTTGGGTGAGGCTTCAGTCTGTGGGTGGGATACCAAACAGGTAATTGGGTTATTTTTGCAGCCAAATAAATGTTAATATTTAAATTTGGTTTAGCTTGTTTCATGAACATGAACATGTACTACCCACAAGATGACTCAAATTTTCACTGTCTATCAAGAAATTATGCCAACAGGAAAGGAGGAGATGACAAAACTCACTGCCTAACAATGAGGAAGGTACTTTGTGATTGCAGCTGAAGTTGCTGCCAGCTTCCACAAATTGCTCTCCACTCTGGAGCTGAGCCAAACCAGAAAGCAGGAATGCACAACAGAAAGAGCAGCTCTTTCCTAAAGGAAGCGATGCCAGATGAGACAGGCAGGAACTGGTTGCTACTGTGGGGCAGAGATCTGCAGCTCTGTTATGGTGTATTTCCATTCTGACAGCAGTATGTGTGCTGGGACAGCTCGTGGCCACCTGTCTCTTTGCAGTAAGGATTCCTCAGGGATTTCCTGTGTGGCAGCTTCTGAGAGAATTCTGCTATCTATTCAGAAACTAGAAACTTTTGCCATATGGTTGCTATACAATAAATCAAGACACATATCAGTGTTATTTCTGTTGTCTGGTGCTCACCACTCCACAGCACTTTTTCCTTCATGTACAATGTAAGGAAAAGATCTAAAAGCCTTATATCTTTTGGCATCATTAAATTAATCTCTTCTCAGATGGTCTGGACAGAAGATGCACATTAAACAAATCAGAAAGAATGTCTGAGTGCACACAGCTGAAATGGATTTGTTTTCCAAGTATAAGTTTTTTTATCACTCCTGGCACATACATTTCCAAAGTGTTATACTGCAGGAACTCTTATTCTATGGCTTCTTTGTAGCAGTAGTTGAACAATTGAGAGCTTCTTCTTAGAATATATTTTTCTCTAAAAGAAATCTGTAATCATAAGGAAGTGCTGACTGTATAAGCCGTTGGCAGAGGATGCAGAGGATTTGTGGACTGAGTCAGGAAATCTTCTCTCTCCTGAATCCCTAGTGGGAGACGTCAAATCTCTGAAATAACCTCTGTTCTACAGCCTTCCAGTTAATGACTCTTATGTAATAATAAGATACCAAAAGCACGTCACTATCTAAACATGGCATATGACTGTCCCAGCCTCATCTGGACCTGCTGATGCTGCAGTAAAGATGTGTGATGGTGGATAGCACTCTCTGTATCACTCTGTAGAGGATAAAAGGCCAGTGGGATTCATTCATTCACAACAGAGAAGTGGGGATGCACTGAATCTCCTGTTTATCAGTAGAGATGAATAATCTCAGAGTAAGAGAAGAAGAAAGTAAGATGAAGCCTCATGATAACAATGGAAAGGGATTCAGGCCACTTCCAACTAGGCTCTGGTCTCCCCATATCCTGAACTGCCCCACTGGGAATCTCTCTTGAAAATGCTAATAGAGGGATGCTGAAAGAAAGGAGTCCAAATGGTTGCCAGTCTGTAGCAGGCCAGCACAATTTCCAACACCTCAGACCTGCTAGAATGCTCAGAGACCAATTATGGGAGACCCTTCACCAAATAGATTGCTCACAGTTTGCACAGTGAGGCTGGGGAGTCTCATTCTCTGGAGATACTAAGAAACTGTCTGGACACAGCCCTGCGTAACAAGTTCCAGGAGACCCCACTAGTGCAGAGAGGTTGGATTAGATGACCTCCAGTGGTCCTTTCGAACCTCAACCATTCTGTGACTCTGATTGTGCCAGATGTAACCATCATTTCCATTCATCTCAGGCTGCAACAAAGCACATTTGTTATTCTAGAAAGCCTGTTGGCATTTCTGCATTTTAGGCAAATAAAAGATCTTTCTTTTCCACTGAAGGTCATTGAGCCAAGATATTTTTAATGTTCTGGTGCATACTTGTTAGCCTCCACTATCTGTGATTTTAATTTAAGAAGGACTGAAGTCTTTTCCCCCAGGACTTCCAGGAGCAATAAAATCACATCTCCTGGTCAGCTGCACTGGATGGTGACAGTGTGTATTCCCTGATCACTGGGCTGGGACTGGCAGCCAGTGGGGACTGTGGAATTGCCACGAGAAATAGCCAGCCTTGCAGTTCATATTCTCTGAAAGACAACTCCCACGACAACAGACCCACAAACATTCCTGTGTCATAACTTTCAAGTTTTACAAGTTTGTAAATCACAATTGCATTTATCTAGAAGATAACATTATTACTAAGCTACTATACAGCTTCACCTTTGCACCTGCAGTACTGGAGAGTGACATTTCCACCAGCTATAAAGTCTGTCCATTCAGCCACCGATAAATCTAATTTTAAACAATAAAAAAATGAAAATGCTCAAAACATTATGGATCTTTTTTCAACAGAAAAACAGATTTTGAGCTCAGCCCAGTAGAAAACAAGTATTTTGCTGGCTTTTTCTAAGTCACAGGCCCCAAGATACAGCTTCCAGTACACCACCCTGGGATGCACACTGACTACTCTAATGCATTCATGAAAAACAAACACAGCACAAAAACTCTGAATGCAAATCAGACATAGCAGAGCAGATTGAATGGTATCTCAGTCAAGACTTGTGGTTCACTCAAGATACAGTATTTGTAGAACGTTGCCAAGAATGCAGGAGTAGGTTTTGGACACCCACTGCTACAGTTATGGAAGTTTAGGTTCAGTTTCCCAAATATCATTATTTCTCAGCAACAAAAAAAGAAGCACTGACATGGAGGGAGGCCCAGAGTGACCAAATCCAGTCTCTCTGCAATCACAGCAACTAAGCAAGCATCAACATACCAGGGTCTGAGTCCACCTATGCAAGGAAACAGAGGAAAAAAGTAATCACTTCTCTGTCAAAGAGGAATCTCAACCAAGTCTGCCTCCTCTGACTTGGGCACCAGCCAGGCTGGTAAGAGAATGCCATGGTACTTTGTTGTTAATTTTTGTGATTGGTACTAATTGGGAGAAGGGAGGGAGAAGCAACAGGGGAGGGCTCTTTCCTTGACGGAGGGAAGGTAAAACCTCCCACAAACATCTTCAGTGTATGGAAGTGTTTATCTTCTTGTGAAAAATAATTCTCCTTTTTTTCATCAAAATCTACAAGTGAAGTCCATCATTTCATACTCTGGCAATGGCCAACTTCCCTTTCTTAAAGGTAAGGAGAGAGCTGGTCACAGTTAGTCAAAGGAGAGGAAGAACCTTATTCATGGGAAATTCTGAAGAGAATTTCTGTATGAAAGTTAAGTGGTCTTATTCCTCAGCTCTTACTAATCATAGTGAGGTGATTTTTTCCAGCATTTCAAAAGAAATCGAGAAATTCATACCAGGCCTACAGTAAACTTGTACCTATCTGTTCCCAACACTTTCTACACAAAATCTCCTGTCACAAGGCATAATACAGTGTACATTTATTTCTTACCAACAATATCCTACAGGAATTTGAGGTACAAATGGCTTATGATTCTAGTCATTCTAGCATTCTAGTCCCACACTCTGAGAAATAAGCATGGTCATCTCAGAAATGCTTAGGTTTATTTTTCTTCCTCATGCTGCTATTTTCTGGTGAAGTAATTGACTTTGCATCTCTTACTAAGCATCTTCTTGGCAACCTGGAACAGACTCTGCTTGTCCTCCTATTACTAAGGCAGGCACTGACACGCTCAGTGACAGGAGCACATTCTGTCTGTGAGGAGACAGAGGAGAGCGAGAGTGCCTCCCAAAGCCAGAGATGCAAATGGCACCTGGAGAGGAGCCAGCACAAACTCCTTCACAGCAGTCCTGGTGCTGCTCGTGACCACGGCAAACACTGCAGGAGACGGGATGTTGAGCTCCATGGACGGCTGTTTAATCAAAAGCCACCCCGAGCTTTGAACGCTGGTGAGGTAACCCCAAACAGTACAAAGTATAGGACTTGAGCACCTCTCCTACAAAAACAGGCTAAGAGAGCTGGGGTTGTTTAGCCCACAGAAGAGAAGACTCCAGGGAGACCTTATTGCAGCCTTCCAGTACTTAAATAGGGCTTATAAAAAAGAGGAAGAGTGACTTCTTAGACGGGCAAATACTGATAGGGCAAGGGGAAATGGTTTGAAAAGAAAAGAGGAGAGATCTAGATTAGATGTTAGAACAAAGTTCTTTACTCAGAGGGTGGTGAGACCCTGGCACAGGTTGCCCAGAGAAGCTGTGGATGCCCCATCCCTGGGAGTGCTCAAGACCAGGTTTTTTGGGGCTCTGAACATCCTGGTCTAGGGCCTGACATCCCTGCCCACAGCAGGGCGGTTGGAACTGGATGATATTTAAAGTCCCTTCTAACCCAAGTCTTTCTATTATTATGGGAAAATATATTTGTCAGCATCAGTATAACTAAATAATAGGGAAGAATACAGTTCTTGGTTTTGGCATGCTGCCTCTCTCCTTGCTCCAAACCCTGGCAGCAGGCTGCCTGGGTTACTTGAAGTGGAATTTGATTATGGCCTGCCAGTCAGAGCCTCTGCTTCTTTGCTTGGCTGCATAATGTGAGTGTGTCAGGACAAGTTCACTGCAAGGGAAACTCCACTGAAGTCAAGAGAGTTGTACTAAGAACAAATCCAGCCCATCACTAGGCTTTTTTTTCCTGGGTGAATTAAGTGCTGATGCAAGCAGGGGCAGGTCCCACTGCAGTTGGCTGCAGCCCTCTGAGAGACTCAGACCAGTCTATTCTGTGCTGCCCTGCTCTAGGACCAGCAAAATCCTTCGGTGTTTCTTGCCACGTGATAGTTCTCTGCAGGGGGAGATACTATTAAGGACAAATATCACAAGTGCTTATAGCTGTGGGAAAAACATCAGAATTATGTCATTGATAAAATGCTACTTTCCTGATGTGGCAAACAGTTTGGAAACTAGTTTTGAGACACCCACATGCATTTACCACAACAAGGTTGCTAGTTTTACTACCATAGCAGTCCATTTTGCCCCTGATCATGTTACCAATCATCTTACCAAATTGCCTTCTGTGGCAGCTTGGCTAACACTCATTCCTTCCCTTCCCATTGTTCCCACTGTGTTCAACTGAAAGAGCTTCTGCAGTCCCATGCTGAGCTACCAGCATGGAGATCAGAAACATGGAGCTGAACATGTTGGGTAGAGTTCAGTGAAATTTGATTTTAAATAAATAAATAAATAAATAAATACATAAATTCACTTAGAATTATTAAGGCTGGAACGGACTTCTGGGTGTCCAGCCTGAACCTGAACTTCCCCTGATACAACCTGAGGCCATGTCCTCTTGTCCTGTCAAAGGACTTTTACAAACATCCTTTGTGGTGATCATTTATAGAGGAGAAACCTCCAGTTTTTGAAGATATCTGCTATGAAGTTTTCAGGCTGGTACATTGATACGATGTAGAAATCAGAGGGACTGGAAGCAAAATAGATACTCAAAGTACTCTGTGAGTTCCTCATCAGCATCCCAGTTTTTTTGAAATTGTCTTCCAGGATTATTTACTAAGACTTTTCCCCAATTTTCTTCTCTTTTGCAAAACACTGGCTGAGGCCAGTTCTGCAGAACCACCTTCAGTGAAGGATCTCGGTTGTCTAATGTACACAAACACAACTACACTGCCTCCCCTGGGGCAGCAGACCCCAGCGCAACACAAATGTCTGGACAGGTGTGGTAGAGATGGAGGTACCACTGGAAAGGCATTTTTCAAGATTCCAGCAATAAATTTGGTTTTAGTATTTTCAGTGGTGATGGCCACGGCATTTTGCTGAAGATTAGTAAAGCAAGGAGAGGTTTCTGTCCTTTGATAATAGCAAACCTGAAATATGGGTTACAAAACATGGAAAAAAGCCCTTCCATTATCTGCTTTGCAAAATCTATGGGAATTCTCATGCAAATACTGGCTAGAAACTATACCCATGAGCTGCTTGTTTACAAGCAAGCTCACCACTTGGCAGCAGTATCTCTAGGATAGTACCTCTGCAGTTATGTAGGGCTGTCACTGCAGTCACACTACCACAGTTTTCTAAAGGGCAGAAATACATATGTAAGTGTTACTTTGTAAAGAGCATTGACATATCAGAGATGGGGAAAATCACTTATGTGTGCATGTGAACGGCTGAAGTTGTACAGGCTGATGTGCAGTCTCTGTCATTTGGGATTTCTGAGAGAATGCTGTTAAAAAGGGATCCTATAATTCAAAGTAACACTTCCTTCAGAGAGCAGGACAGGAGGGGGTGGGAGTGTTCTCTGAATGCAGGGAAATTCAGATGGTGCGATGGAGAGGCTGCAAGCGGAATCCAGCCAGGTTTTGATTATTCCAGTTCAGATCAACACAAAAGAATCAGTGACCTGCTGGATTTAAATGGTCAGTTTTAGTGGCCTGATTCTACCTTTTATGTTAAACCCCATCAATGCTTCTTTTACACCACTTTACAAGCCCTTTGCCTGATTGAGGCCACAGGCAGTGAGCCAAGCACGCACTGTGACTCAGGAGACACAACACTGATGATGTCAGGGAAATCCTGCCCACTCCCTCCAGTGCTGCTTTTGGCCCCAGATGTCCATATCAGTCCTGAGAGGTGGAAGCTTTCAAATATATGCTAATTCATGTGTAACTATCTCTCATACCCATCTGCAGCCCTGGTCAGCTGTTATGCTAAGAGACATGTGGAGGTGAGCAGCAGAACAACTAATCGACAGAAATATATTTACTTATACATCTGAGCAGACAGTATCCAGCATGGAAGAAGTACATGCTGCTCCAGCTGCAGGGACTGATAGGACAGGCTTGTGGAACACTGAGACCTGTTCTGCATGGTCACAGACGTGTATGGCCACAGACAGATTGCTTCACTTTGCTTTTTTGCATTTTACCTGCCTGTAAAATGGGATGTCTGTGATCCAGCTGTGGGAAATCAGGGCTAGGAGCATACCCTGAGTCACTGGGTACAGCTCCCCACAGAGCAGGCAGCATCAGCTTCATACTGACTTGAGTAAGGACTTCAGCTTCCAGGAACTCCGTTGCTTCATGCACTTCCCTTGCCTTGGGCTCTGCATGGATAAGGGGGTTTGGAGTGTGCATCATCGCCTGGATTCTCTTTTATTTTGTTAACTTACACAAAACTCTATTCCATGTTTGTACATGTGTTGATGTAAGTGAAGAACAACAAGTCTAGTAACACAGAATAGTAATTTCAAAGGAGTATGCATTTAAATAAAGACAAGACAGCTGGTCTCAGAGACAGAGAAACAAGACTGAGACTCAAGAGGCTTAGGCTGAGTTCCTAATTCTGCTGAGCTCTATACAGAGGCTGTGCTTTTAACAATTTTTCTCTTACTGTCTAGCCTTTAACAAGTCAGCATTTCCAAGGCTGCTTTTATAAAATGTATTAATGAATGTATTAATTCACCTACTTTACTAAGTCTAGGATGATTAATTCCCAAAGAGATAGAGGAAACAGGTGTAAGTTGTTTTGCTGCTAAGAGGTTGAGTGGCATGAATTTACATGCAGATTTGTATATATGCGTAAGTACACACATATACAACTTCTACTCACAACACAGAAGGGAAGGATGTGGTATATGAGTAATTTCACAAAAAAAGGATGAAGAATTTTTTTAAGCCTTCCGTAAATAAACTACAGCTGTACAAAAGGAAAAAAAAAAAAAAAAAAGCAGAATTTCGTTATTAAAAGGATTCATTTTCTAAATCTCTGAGGAGAAAAAATGGAGTTGTTCTAGACACGGAAATGAATTTTTTTACTATTATACTTGCTATATTAAGTGTAGTTGGATTAATCTGATAGGCCGGCTTATAAATATACGCAGTTCTTGACTGCTTTTCTACATTTATTTATTTTGTGCTTTGTGGTGTTCTGAATGCAAATATATGGCCATATATACAGCTAATGGTGTTTATTTGTTGGTCTCAAATGCAACAGAAAGTGGATCCTTGTATTTGTGTTAGGGCTCAGTAGGTTAGAAGGATCCTCAGCTTGTGAATGTCCCCTAAGTCCAGGAGATCTCCTGGCAGCCTTTCTGTTCATGAAATCCATCTTTGCCACAAGTAGCAAATCTTGGGCTATGGAATATCACAATCTCATTATGCGATGTCATCCCACAGCACACATACATTATTCTCAGTGGATTTACAAACAGCGTAGCCAACATTGCCACCTGGATGTGACAGATGTACTGGGTAAATTTACACTGAAACATGATTTACACTTGTCAGGACAGTGGCAAGTATAGGCTGCAGAGAAGACTAGAAATACTGTCGAGAAAGTTTCTCCTTCATGGTTCCTTAGACACCATAATCCCTGTCCTGAAGCATGGGGTGGGGGAGGGAGCAGCTTTTCCTTACTCTTTAAGGTACAGCTGGATGTGGAGAATAATATTCATCTCAGTATTTCTGTCTGCAGGGCCTGAGCTGTGCCTTCTACCTGTGGAAGCAAAGTGTGTTACCCCTCACCAGTAAAAGAAATCATGCAGCATCCTTGTCAGCTAGACCATGGATCCTAGAGACGTATTTTAAAGAGTGAAGGATAATGTCTATGTCCGACCAAGTTGCAGGAGACCTCAAACTGTACTATGTGGAGCATGTCTCAGTCCCACCCTTTACTTCCAGGGTAACTACCTTCAGTGGCTCCCCAGGCATTCCTTCTGTGCCAGGGCAAACATTCCTTGGCCACACTGCTCCCGACTTAAAGGCAGAGCTGTTGGCTTTGCTGATGCTTGAAACCCATTCCCCAGCTTTAGCTTTGTAGGAGCCTACAAAGACACACATGAGCTGCACACAGAGCTGTCCTCACAGCACGTATCTGCACAGTTTGGGTAACTTTCCAGCTGGTTGTAGGCTTCCTGTGATGAAGACAGGGTATCCAGCATTCTAGTGAATAAGGAGCAAAATACTGATTAAAAAAGTACTATCAGTAAGAACATGTCGATTTTATTTAATGTAAGAACTGGCCTTCCTAAGAATGAGAAATATGAATGTCTGTGAATGAAAGTAAATCAAACTGAAACAGGCAAATCAGCTCCACCAGAGCCAAAAATAAATGTGAGCAAACCTCCAGGGTTCTATGAGATGAGACAAATGAGAGAAGAAATGATCCACTTAGAGCCAGAGGAGTCCAGATAACATATTAGCATGGAGGGGGCAGCCTAAGGGAATGTCTGCAGAGCTCTGTCACCCACAGAATCACCAGGACTGATGGCACTCAGTATCACGGCAGTCTGTAAGGCCAGAAGGGACTTGCTGTTTCTAGGGCACAGAGAGGAGACTTTCACTTTTTCCTAATGAAGGAGCCAGTCAGAACATCCTTGCACATGCATATGGGGTAGGAATGTGAGGTGCTGCTGTGAAGTGGACATCCTCTGCTTTTTGGAGATAGAAGTAGGGAGTACTGATCTAGAGGAGCAGGGAAGGAAAGAAGCTTGGTTGAGATATAAGCAGAATTTGAAGAGAGCAATGTGAGTTGTGGAACTCACCCTGCCATCTCAAATGGGATCTGGTCCCTAAAAAGTGGGTAGTCCTCAACCTTTGCTTAGGCTTTGGACTGCTACACATCCCTAAAACATGGTACTCTTTCACATGAACAGCAGGACACAGTGAAGTGATAGAGAGAGCTCTCGATCCAAATTCAAGGCCACACTGGTCAATAAGCCTCCAGCCCAGCAAAAGGGCAGCAAAGCAGAACAGAGCTGGCATACCTCCAACCAGCAACTTACAACATAATTTCCATTTCTCAACTATGGGCAATTTAAGCCCAAAGCCTTTCTGAGTAAAGTGTCTGTGAAAATTAGGGCCTTTCCAATCCAGAGGGTTTGTTTATGGCTCAGGTCTGCATGAGTCTGGTGGCTGAATTTCCCATCTGTGAAATTTTAATGGGGGAGCTATCGAAAGAATAGAGTTCTGCATGGTTTTACTGTAAAACCACAGATTTATGTTTTAAATATGAGATATCCACAGTGCAAAATCACAGTCAAGTATAAATGAGCAAATGAAAGAAATGAAAAGAAAATGAAAATTAAATTTAAAAAATACCTGCATGAAAGTGAAAATCTGTTGACAGATTAGTTATGTTCCTGTAGTCACCAATGCAATTAGTCGGATTCCCTGAGCAGAAGTTAGGAAGCTAGATGGTCACTTTTCTATTTATTTCTATTGGAGATGCCTTTATTCTTTTTTTGAAGTTCATGCTAGCAGTGATTCATTCTGAACTTAAAGTATAAATGAAAGTGACTCTTGACAGGTTGAAATAAAAATTCACACAGAAGAGAAATTGATACTCTTGCCTATGTAAAGTGACATCCATTTACAATTGTTCATATCAGACACTGCTTCTCCCTAAACCAGAGAGGATTTGAATTCAGAGTATAATTATGTTGTTTTCCTAACCCAAGAAAATGGGAAATCACATGCCCACCTAGGAAATGAGCACCTCTAATGATGAGGCAGCTACAGAAGCAGCATGCAAACACTGCTATATCTCATTAGGTCAGACTTCTGGGGGAGATTCCCAAAATTAAACTTCTGCAGCCAGTATTGGAGTATTATTGTTATTGACCTTGGTGCAGGGAACAAAGTGGGGCTCCCATCCAGCCAGTCCCCAGTTCACAGCTCCCCATTTGCCATCTGCTTAGGCCAGCACCAGGCTGCTCTGCTGGGGCCTTTTGGCTGTGAGCTTCATGGTTGCATCCTCCCACACAGCTTGGAATTTTATCTTGACCTGTTTCTCCTGACAGATGAATACAATTGCTTCTGAATGCAAAGACACACAAGATATAGCTGTAAATAAAGGCTACCCTTGGTCCCAGTGTTTCACCTCATTGCCTAATCAGTTGGAAAGAGAATCAGAAGCCTTCTTGATGGTTGAGGGACTGAAATATCGATTCAGTGCTGCATTCACACTTCTCCATAGCCTGTGTCTGCTTCTAGGCAATTCTGCTCACCCAAAATGTACTGACACTCACCTTCTCAAATCCATTAATCCTTGGTTGTACATGGGAGCAGCACCTCTCAAAACTCAGGTGGTTTAAGTAGGTATCCCAGTATGGACTTCTTTTTATTTGGTTTCATAAAAAGATTCATAGTTGCTTAGGAAGAAACACTCTTCTTTTGAGTTACTATGACCAGCACTTGCCCCTGGAGTGAATCGAGAATGGCTTTTCCATTTTCACTCTGCAACTTACTGTCTTGCAGGCTTCCTTTCAAAATTTCACTGACCAGCAGGCCCTGAGGTTTCCCACTACATCAGTACCAGAATAAGGGCAAAGACTCAGAACAGGGAAAGAGTCCTGTGGAACTATTCGTCCACACAGCTGAAGGAAACGGCTGCTCTGTTCCTCGAGGCTATCTTGCCTGCAATGATTCCCAGAAGCCCTATGTATCTCCTTCCACTATGCTTTATCATAGTGCCATAATGCTCTGTTACTTCATCCTCATCTCTTTATCATAAGAACCCATCCATGGCAGAGTGGAGTTAATAAATGGATTTACCTGGAGGTCTTTGATGGGTTTTGGATCAGCTCCAAAATATACTGGTGGCTCTTCCTAAATAGCATGTGTCTTAACTTTGGCAGGCAACTTTTCCAAGTGTCTCTACTTAGAGTTAGTCTTCTAAACCCTCCTTTTGGCATCTGGCTGAAGCACCAGAGCTTTCTGAGAGCTTTAGCTGATTTGCATTAGTGACACTGTAGCCATGTTTCTGAAATGTCAAAATACACATTTTGTTTGGAGCAGGAAACTGGTCTGAATTTGTGAATTTGTTTGCAGCAGGAACAGAAGTTTTGCTATGAAGTTTGTTGTCAGTAGTATAAGAAAAGGTTGTAATTTATTTATGGGTTACAGGACTGTGAATAAATACGTCACTAATGCCCAGAATCTCAACTCTTACTTCTGCTCTCCAATATAAGTGAAGCATTTCATGACAGAAATATGTCAAGGTGAGCATAGGCTTTTTGTGATTCTGGAAAACTTCCTAGGGCTTCCACTCTGTGTGTGTGTGTGTGTGTTTTCACTGTCTGTGGACAAAGCCTGGGTCTGTTTCTGTAGCTTTCAGTATTTGTCACTGAGAAGAGATTAGAAAAATGTCTGCAAAATGATCCAGTTTGGTCAAGGGTAATCAGAGTCAAATATGGTGAGGCTGCAGGACAATTCCTAGCATGTTCCTGATGCCTTGAGTACCACAACAAAAGGTTCGGATATGTTGAAGGTACACTGAAACCATGCCTGTCAGCCTGGATGGATGACACAAACCTGATATTTCTACAGGCCTTCCACATGAAAGGAGAAAAATAAAATAAGCTTGTGGTTTTCACTTTTTTGAAAGTCTCCTTTCCTGAAACACCAGCAATGTGATGCTGGGTGAATGTGGTGCAGAACTCTCCATCTGTCGTGCTGGCTAATATTGTCTTGTTTCTGTGTTTCTTCACAGACTCATGCTTGTGTGAGAGCTCTCTGAGGCAGAGATCCTATTTTTTTTTTTTGGCACAATATCTGACACAATAAAGTTTGAATTCATAACCAGCTCTTGCAAGCTAGCATTAAATATTTCTGACATGAGTAATATTTAAGAACAAATCAGACTTTAAAAACTGCATGTTGCTCTCATGCTAGGCTTCTGTGTACAGGTGGATTTCACCCTTTGAGATTTCATTATGGGGCATGGTTTTATGTTCTGAAGATGTGGCAAAGTCAGCAATCTAAGGAATACTCATAGCCTACATCTCATCCCACCTACCCTCTAGTTGTATCAGTACAACTATTTCTGAGGCCCATGCTAAGAACAAGAATAGGAAACCCATCTGGCTTTTGGAAGAAGAAAATGACTAGAATGCAACTATGTATTCACTACTGGCCCAGTAAGCAAGGCCTCAGGCTCTTGTACAAGCAAGGGAGTTCATTGCAGCAAGGGAGTTCATTGCAGCAAGTGAATGGGAATGGGCAGTAGTACTGGTGGAGTGTGGGAACCAGTGTGGCTGTTAAACACTTGGTACACTGAAACGTGGTCTGGAAGAGATGCTCTGAAGTCTTGTCTTCCTTCCAGTTTCTCTTTCACTCCATTAAGGTAATAAAACCTCCTGCCTGCTTATTGAGAGTGAGCTGTCTCAGATCTTAGGGAAGACGTTCGTTAGGAGAGAGCAGAAGCACTGAGCTGATGCTCATTACCTGAATTGGCAGAGGTGTAAATCTCGGTCAAGAGGGATCCATGAGGTCAGGCCAGGACAGGGGTCTTGCAAGGCTGTTTCAGTGCTGCACTTAGCTGCTCTTCTTCACAAGCACTGATCTGCTTGCTTTTTCTTTCATCTCATGCAGAGCACAGAGTGCAAGCGGACAGGTGCTCTGATTCCTGTGATGTGCTGAAGCTGATGACTCTTAGTTTGCTCATCTGTGCAGCAAAGAAATCAGTCAGTTGAGGTAACATGCTGACATGCATTTTGCCCCAAAGCCTCTCCAACTAGAACTGTGAGAATGGCTTTTGTTCTGGCACAATGGAGAGGAGAATTCTCATGTATATTTTAAACAGCATGCTGAAAGCAAGGACTGATCTTCCTTGCTAAAACCAGGGAAATTATATTGAACTCAGTGAAAATTGAGTCTGAAATCCCACAGAGTGATAACAGGATCAGACCTTGCAAGTTCTCTGTTATGCCCATAGGGTCAATTTCCATTAGCAAATTAATTTTCATTTGCTTTTGTCTAAACAAGCCATGAGAATCCAGCCACCATTACAAATAAGCTTACTAACACTGTCCTTTCCTGTCTGCTGCTCCTCTCCTGTCCTGAGTTCATCATTTGGACACAAGTGACATCAGTTACATCTGGAGTGATTGCATCCAGGGTAAGTGGATGCGGCAGAGAGAGGAAATTTTTGCAGGAGGTACCTGACCCAGCAGAGAAGCAGGGAGATACTGCCATGAATCAGTCCAGGAGAGAACTGTGCCCATCTGCAAATCTAGTGGAAGAAGGGATGTGATTTTATGGTTTCTTTTTTTGTAATGCAAGAGACTGTAAATTCAGCTACAATCAAAAATGGACTAAAAATTAAGCAGGCTATTAATGGAGGATATGCCCACTTACCTCATGCTCACACATCACATATAACTAGAGAACATCTGATGGTTCCTGGATATGAATAAGATTGGCAGGTACTATTGTGTTGTCATTGTCTGCTTCATCTTCATAGCTACAGTTCATCCCATCCTTAATTTGGTAACTAGGTAGATATAAATTCTTGCATCTGCAAGGATTTGCACACACAAGATTGTATTTTAAATTTGGAGGCCTCTTTTCACCCTCTGCTTTCACTGGAGAGCACACAGTTGCTGACTGTGTTCCCTTCTGGGATGGGGGACCCCCAAGAAGACAGATAAATAACTTTAAATCTTCTTTACTCTTGCAGACTCACACAGAGGTGCTTGAGGAAGCCACACTGCATGGAGTGCCCCAACACACTGTAGGCTGGTTAGAAAAGGCAAGCTGATGCATTTAGAGAAACCTGCCAGCAGGAAAATGAAATTTAACTTACCCATGACATCCTCATTGTAAGGGGCTATATGGGGAGAACTGGTGACAGCTACCAAAATTTTACAGTAAATTGTGCTGGTGTTACAGAAATGGACAGAAGCTGACTGCCTGACCAGTCTTTTGACTTTAATACACAGTCAACAGTGTCAGCTCCCCAACATGCTGCAGGCACATCTTCTATTACACCTTTCTTGCTGGAAATTGAGTAAATATACTTAAAAAAAAGCAAACTGAAAAGTCACAGTTCATTGACATTAACTGAATAGAACTGAGAAAGGAAAAACAGGATAGCTTGAGGAGTCAGGAGCTAAACTACCCGCAGAGAGCATGGATAGGTAGAGATACATAGATCAGACAATGTGACAGTCACCAGTCACTGTGTATTGCAGCCAAAACATGGTCAGTCAGCCATCTATCCAGTTCCATAACATCTCTGCATTGTGAATCTGCCCACATCTGCTTGCCTCTTATGCACAATTCCGTACCTTGGCTGGTTGGCTGAAAGGATGATTTGTTGTAGTTTTACTCGTAACATTTTGCTGTTCTTATGTCTCTATTTCACTCATTCCTGAGCAGCTATTAGAGTCTTTCTTCTTCCTTCTTAAAGTTATTTTCTTCTCCTCTAACAGCATGTTGTTTACATGCCCTGATCAGAGTAATCAAAGGAACTTGAGAGATGCCCAACTCATTCCGTTTGATTTTCTGCCTAAAGTTAGGGTTTTGCTTCAAACCTTGAAGTAATGTTATACAAGCTTCCTTAAATCTCCCTTTACCCCTAAAATTAAGCCAGTTTTGTCCAGCTCAAGATGCTGTTTGAAGTCAGATTGTAGCTGTCTATACATCAGTGGAAAACACAAACCTCTGCACTGAATTGCTTTGCACCGAGCTCACAGCCAGTGTCGAGTGTCATCCACCTGTTTCACCTACTTCAGTTCAGAGCTCTGTGGATAAGAAATAAGTCTATGGAAATTCCTTCTCCATGGGCACTTCCACCCCTCTCCATCTGCAGCATAAACACCTATCTGTACTTCTCAGCTCTAGAGCAAGGCACAAAGGGGCAAAAGGGCACACAGAGGTATTGTTGGACACCTAATTTCCCCCCCCACTCCTGGCTTGAATACTGGCTACAGCAGCAGAGAACCAGGTTATGAAAGGGACAAAATCACACTGGAGAGGAGTTGTGAACAACGTATTGGCCTTGGTGCCTGCCATGAAGGGGATAGGAAGTTTCCTTCTTAGCTTGCAACATCTCTTCTACCCTTGCAGCCTTGCCTGCTGCTTTACAGTGTTTAACAGGTGAACAGGGTTATCCCTTCCTCTCCAAACCACATCATATGACTTGAGCTGTCACTGAAGGACAGACATGGCTCAACCCACTGCAGACCCACACTGGGCCTGTGCCAGACAGTGGAAGGCTTTCCCATGCTAATACCTCACATCTTCAGCTCAGGACTTAATCTAACAAAGAATTCTTTATGTTCTAGTGCCAGGAAATACAGTGTAAAAACACAATTAAATTAATACTTCTCTGAGATACATCGTGCAAGCCAGCCTGGAGAGGACAACACTGTAATCTTTTTGGTGTTATTGTAACCTAGTGCCCATAACAAAAAGCAAATATCAACTTCAAATTATTTGGGATACACACACTGAAAGCTAAGTGGAGTGAATGAGGAGAGCCCAACGATAAAACAGGCTGCTCTCCAGATATTATTCTGAAAATTAAAGTGAGTGGATGGAAGACATACATCACAAGAACATTCTATTATGCTCAGTGTACTAGAGCAGAACTTTCACCCTTTTAAACTCTCATTAAAATGCAGCCATTTTTGTTTCAAAGGATTAACATGTTGGCTCTAAAGAGAGAAGAAAAATGTGATTCATGGTGTGCTTGGAATTAGATATTGTTAATTGAAAATAACCCTAGGCACTTACACAGTGCTTTTCGGCTTGAAATCTTGAAACTATTTTGTGTGTGTCTGTGTTTGTATAAAATTAATTCATGTAAAGGGGCTGCTAAAAGACTTGTGTGCAGCAAAAATCTCACCAAAATGTACTGCAGGAGCTGTTGTATGCTTACACTGTGCACTAAGGCAAATGTCACCTATGGGCAAAAGGCTTTTGAAAATGTGAGGACTCACTGTCACATAGGAAAAAAATACCTGTCTGTAAAAATAGCAGGAGATGATTTATGATGGTTTGGCTACAGCTGAATGGGTATTTGTACAGATAGACAAAACAAGCCCCCTGGAAACTGTGGAAAAAAGATACTGGTGCAGTCTGACTTCTGTCACTCTGAACACAGAAAAATATTCATTGTGAAATAAGGACTTTGTAGCCTTGTGCAAACTCCTAACCAAAATTAATGCAGAGAAGAAATTACTAGTGGTGGGTTTTGGCCACAGTGAACTTTGGTACAGTCTGAATCCTCCAGTTTAGCAGGTAGGTTCAGAGCATCATAAAGTACACTGTGGTCAAAAACCACAGCAAGATTCCCCAAAGGACTTCCCCAAGAATTCAGAAGGTAGGCAGCTTGTTCAGGGACTCGGTGCATGAAGGTCAGCGACTCTCAACTCAGCTACCTCAGCTACAAATGTTCCTGATTGGCAAGTGGGGAAACCCACAGTGTAGGGCCTTGCTTAGGGTCAGAGAACCACTTAGTCTGGACGAAAGCGAAAACCTCTTGCATCATGTCCTTTTTCCCCATTCTCCCAGTGTCAAATGAAGAAGGAGCACCATTCATGAATTACAGTAATTAAAAAAAAAAATCAAGGAAAAGCCATTAAAATTAACAAAAGCAGAAATAGCTAATTCTGAGGGTGGTCTCTTTCATTTGGTCTCTGAAGTAGTACAGTGACATTCTCTAGTGGTGCTCTCAAGATTTATGGTTTACTTGTACAGTACTGGCACTGATGTGTTGGAGTGAAGATTTATCTTTGTAAGTCATTTGTTTTAACTCTTTGTGACCTACTGGAAGTTTGCTGATAAGTGGCTGGGATTTAGAGTGGTTGGGACAGTGATGTAATCAAAGTCACACTTTGGTACATGGAGGCAAAATAAGTCATTGGTATCAATGCTAGGCCAGGAAATTTTGCAAAGTGACACCAGATGAAATAAATCACTGTGGAATAAAGATGAAGAATGTACCACATACTGAAAAGAAAGATCTGTTTGAAGTGGAGAGAGCAGGATGACAGTTTTCATGTGGTTAGTTAATGCAGCAATTCCAGCAGGAAGTCTTGTAAATGATGAGTGTATCCAACACCTTCAAATTCCCCCTGGGAAGCAGAGGTGATGAACATCTTTGATAGGCCACTTTCTGAGGGCTTTCATTCTTTGCTAAGGTAAGGGATGATTTCTCACAGCCCTGCTAGCCACTAATGACCTTTTTGTATTATCAGTTGGGGTCTGCCATCACTCTGAGATAGGGAAAGATATAGGTACAAGACCTAGTGAAGACAACTCCATCCAAAGTGCTATATTCTGTACCCAGCTTTGGCTCTGGTTTCTCCAAGGAAGAACTAGCTATAAGCTGCACATAAAAGGTCAGGGATATTAAAGCACTTGGCTCTGAAGCGACCTAGAAATGAGAAATGCCACACAGTAGAAGCTATTACTGTTGTCATTTTATTGTGGGCAGTTCACTGTCAGCCTCAAAAGTGGTGGAGGAGAAGGGTGGAGTGGAGGAGGCTGGAGGAAAACCATTAGGATGGGCAGAGAGGGCACTACCTGGAGCAGACTTATGATAGGCCTATGGACAAATGTCTCACACCAGAAACCCAGAAAAGTCAGTGAAAAGGCTTTTATTGTTGTCATCAAGGTCAGGATTGCACAGAGGTCTGACCTCAGCTTTATGTAGTCCAAAGCATAGGTCACAGCCTCACAAGGGGAGCTCCAACAAAGCATGGCACAGGAGTGACTCTTGCCTTTAACATTTCAGTATGTCACCATGGCTTTTGTGTCTCCTTCTTCTCTTGTATGTGTGACTTCTTCCTAAAGCTCTACATTGAGCTCCCTGCAGAGGTCATTAGTGCCTCTCCTGGGGCAGCAAATGTGGAGACAAGGGGTAAAAAAATACATGGGTTTCACAGAAGCTCAGTACTACATTCTAGAAACATCGTCTCTGTCCTCAGATAGCTTTCCAAGCACATGATGGGAAAAACACAAGTGGTGTTTCAATTAGCACTCTGCAGCTCTCCATGTGTTCCACGGTTCTCAGAGCCCCGAGTTCTGCTACACTGAGCCTCCCTGTGACAATGGGATGGCACCTGCTGCTGTGTGCAATGCCTCCACAGAGCACACATCCCCTGCCAGCCCAAAGGGAAGATGTGGCAAAATCACTGAAACTCTTTGGCTCTAGCAAAAAGTGGACCTTGATGTCCTGTTATAAAAATCACAAACAGGGAGCCTATTCTTGACCTCACTGTTTCCCGAAATTAAGTGAATTTCCCACAGAAATGAAAGGAAATTTTATCTTAATAAACCTTCGATATTTACTGGATTTTCTTTGCTTAAGTAACCAAGGGGAATTTAAACTGATAATTTGTTTTCCTGTGGAAAAATCCCATGAACTGTAATAGAGGAGACCCTGAAAGGCTTTTATCTTAATTACTGCAGAAAATTACAGAGAATTAGATCCTTTCTAATGGTTTTCTGAATCATCCTTTGGGATTTGATAGCAGGAATATAATTCACTATTGAATTGTATAGACTAGTGGAATAACAAAGCCTCTAGAAAAGTGTTCACTATCTATTAATGTCTATAGGGCTTCTCTATAAAAGGTTTCTAAAAGGCTTTTATTTATAAATATTTCCAGGGGGTTCTATTATGCTGTACATCTTTGTTTATAATGCACATTCATTAGAGTAAGAAAAGCAAAACCAGACAGCAGAGACCTGTGATGGGTAACAAGGACAGCATGAAAACACAGGAGACCATCTTCATAACCCTGTGAAAATGCATGACACAGACAAGAAAGGCAGAAATAAGTGAAAGTTTTGATCCTATATGGAGTTACTGCTGGCAGACTCTTGTTCCCACCCAAACCCTGAAGCTTTAGGGAGGTACAAAGAGCTTTACTTTGGATTACAGCTCAATAAGCTGATACAGTAAGTCGATAATGGAGTTTGATCACAGCCTGGAAGCTTGCATACAAGAAACCATGATTGCATGTGTAATGTAGCAATAACTGATCAATTCCTTGTTTCTTTTCTTCAGCTGAGCAGCCTGGCCATTCAGCTGCAATCACAGCTCCCTCCTGAGCAGACTGCTGTATATAGCCTGTTTCTTCCTCCCCCAGTACTTGTTGCACTAACAGAAAAAGAGTCCCTAAACCCTGCTTTGCACTCTGACCCTCACCTCACAAACACCAATACCATCACATAGGGAAAACTGGGTGTTAGTTGTACTGCAGTTTGCTACACAGATCTGGTCTCCCTGCTAATATGCTTAAGCCTCCATGGAATGCATGCAATCAAAGTATCAGGTGCACTGTCAGGTGCTTTGTGTATTTAGGAGGGATAGCAAGCTCCTCTTCCAATCCCCCTGGTCAGCAGTAATGCTTAATGGCTCCACAGCATCTGCTTTGGGAGTCTGCCATTTCTGAAGGGTGCTCTGTTTTAGTTTATGCTAACTGCTTTTGCTTTATTCTTACAGAACCTTGAAAGAAAAAGCCTTGCTAAGTGTAGTGTGCTTTTCAACAGATTTTTATTTCACCACCTGATGGGGAACACACTGAACAGTGCCTGACTCCAGCACACTGCTGGAGTTGCCCTGAGTTTAAGCACTACAGCTAAGGCTGCCAGATGCAAGAGTTTGCAGACCTGAGAACAACAGAAGTCACAGAAAAAGTCTAGGCATCTATCCTCAATCGCCTCTTGAAAGTTCACAGCAGGGAAAAATGGAAGAAAGATGACAGCAGCAACTTCAGGATTTGCCTATTTCTGCAAAAGACACGAGGAGGGAAGAGGAAACACAATGATTTCATGTGATTTTCCAGGTGGCAACATGCCATACTTTCACAAAGGAGTCACAGAGGGATTCTAGTACTGAAGGGATTTTTTTTAAGAAAAATTAAACTAGGAAAATGTTACAAAGGTCCTTTTGTGGCAGGTATCCCAACATGGCACACCCATGCATTGAAAGTCCACATGAGAAAAGGTGTTTGATAATCTCAGACTAAAGGATGCCTTTCATTTCCCAGGGACCCATTTATATTGCAGATATTTGTATGTCAGCTGCTAACACAAAATGCTTAACAGTAAATACAGATCATTCCAGAAAGCAGAAAACAGCATGTTCAGTACTGGAAGTAGAAAACAAATTATTTTAGTTATTAGATTTATAAGTTGAACTAAAGCTAGAAAAACCTTTCAGGTGTGTTGCCGTTCTGACCAAGTCCTGGCTCACTAATATCTTCTGTGAAAAACACAATTACCTTGATTTTCGGTAACTTTCCTTTCTTCCCTCCCCTCCCGTTTTTTCATTATTTTTCATTTGCAATTGTCTGTCTTGGCAGACAGACAAGTCCTGTGTTCAGGACACAAACTCCTACTCATTATTATAGAACTCTGAAATGTTTTAGCTGACATATTTTCAGGCTGTCACAAGCATTACAGTAGATTTTTAAAATTATTATAGATTGTTTCTGCCTTCTGTTTATCCATTTCAGGTTTTCTCATTCTCAGCTTTGAATCTGTGTACCAGTGTGAACCTGTGAACCTGTGCTGAAAGCTGCTTCTAAGCAATACAAAAAACAAGCTTTTAAAAATCTGTCAGCAGTGGCCAGATGCAGAGAGGATTTTAGTGAAGTAGGGCAGTCAAATACAGTACAGAGCTCAGACCTCCTGAATTTCATTTTATGTTATTGTACTTTTATAGAAAGACATTAAGAAAGCCCTTAGATCTTAATGCTAATGAAAAGGAAATTGATATGTAAGTCAGCGTGGCTTGGCAATGATTTACAGATTGGGGTATTCTAACATGAAGCAGAATGTGGGGAAAGGCAGAGGAAAGGAACTATTGGCTTTCAAAGTGTGACCAAGGGACTGTTTTCTCTTTGTGTGGATGCTGCCACAGAGAACTGTAGCATTTCCTGCAAACCTCCATTTTCCCACACCTTTATGACAACTAGCAAGAATCATGTTCTCCACAGGAAAGAGTCTGGGTGTTGCAGTGTTTCTTGTTTTCAAACTTGGGAAAATATCCATATTTTACAGCTACAGCCCTGTTAGAGCTACGGCCACTACACAATGGCCTGGAGAACTGAGTCACTTGTGAACTCAGTGTGGGATTTTAAATAAGAAATGATGCTGAGACTGGTACATTATGAGGTTCCAAAGAAGTAGCAGGTATGTCTAAATCACGAGGACAGTTGTTATTTTACTGCATTTGCACGTAAAGTGTTGTGTTGAAATCTGCTCAAGAGCTGCAGAATATGATGTGAGAGTTAAACTGGTATTCACCTTGTGAGCAGAGGGGTGGCTCAAGAGAAATGGTGTAATTGGTTCTTCTCATCCTAGATCTGTACATCACTGCAGGCACAGACTCACTGGTAACATTTCTAAGCTCCTGGATGGGAAGAGAGTCACGGAGTGAGGTCTCTGAGCATACAGGGAAATGAAACAAAGTGCTAATGACCACTTCTTCATTATGTTTATATCTGGTTTCCAGTACAATAGGGCCCTGATTATAATTTGTGGCTTTTTATATTATTGTAATACAAGCAATTAGCTACAAATGAACAACAGCAATGAGTAGACAAGCTATACATAATGCATGTAGATGTAAGGGAGTACATCGTGCTGTTTGTGTTCCCCAATCTCCCCCACCAAAATTTATTTATCACATATAGAACTAAACCCAAACACCAAATCTGTATCCTCTCCATATAGGGGAAATTTGCACATGGATGAGAGATTTAATGTTCTGGCCATCTCCCTGTACCAAAGCATTAGCTCCAGTGCAGTACTGCAGTGCTCAACACTGCTCAGATATGAATCCAAATTTTACTGCTTGAGATAATCCCGATTTAAAAATAACACTAATGACAGAAAATTAACATAAACCCAGGAAATAAGCAGCAGAAATATATCCAAACATTGCTTACTGAGGCTCTGAGCCAGCCCGCTTAGAGACTATGAAATTTATCAGATCAACTTCAAAGGTGTCTGGCTACAATCTAAAGACACTTAACAATAATGAGATAAAGAGAGCACCAATATATTTTCACCAAAAAAAAAAAAAAGAAGACACTGAGGCAAGAATAGTAAATGAGCCACCTGTGGACTTTCAATAGGTAGTGAAACTGGTTGAGAATCAGTAGTCTGCTTCTTAGAATCTTAGTTAAAAGCATCTGCTATTCTTTTAGAAAATGTCTTAAGTATCCTGAGTATGGGTACTTTGAAGCTGTCTATGACAGATGCAATGTTATTGTTTCAAAAAATTTTAATGAGCATAGCTCTGCTGCCATGTGGATGGCTCAATGCTGTGTTCTACTGACAGGATGTAGATCACAACTCTTCACAGGGGAAGGCTGCTTTTTTTTTTTTTTGTAATCTGTAGGAAAACTTTAAGTCTGTCAAGATAGAAACACACCTTTTTAAAAGTGTTGGAAGACTGTGGTGTGTCATGGATGCTGTTGGTCTGTCATAATCCTTTGCATACTGAAATTGTGCCTGTAAATCACCTAGATTTTTATCTGCACACATTAGCTAGCTTAGACAAAGTCTATTGTGCCTGGGGGAGGAAAAAGAGCTTGTTTTGGCCTCTGGGAGACATCTGGGGGACAGTAGGTGTGTGGAGAGGCACACAGTTGAGTATAATCCATGCTGCTTAGACTGGCTAATTTAACAGTTGTGACCACACATGTCCCATGTGGAGACAGCTCCAGATGGTGAAATGAACGGGGTCCATGGGTCAGAATGGGACTGACTTTACCCTATAAATGGGAGAAATCAAGAGGGAGCCCTGAATACAGAGCAGGAGCCCAATTCCATTCCAGCTGCAGATCTGCAGTGCTCTGATGGGGCTATGTGACTGCAGGTCCTCCAAGTCTTGCCTGTTTGAAGCATACAACTTGACTAAGCAGAGCCAGGGAGAGATCATGAGTCCAGACTTCATCTGAAAGACTGTTTGTCCTGAGTCTGCATTAAACTCAGCCTCTGTGGATCCCAGCCACTCAGCCTTGTGGAGCCTGAAGACTACTACCTGTAAGTGCTGTTTTGAAAATATTTTTGGGGTGTGTGAAATGGAGGCAAAATTTCTGGCATCAGAAGGAGGGGAAGACCTGATGCAAAGAAGCACAAGGAGAGTTTTGGTGACATCATGGCATGCTGTAACATTCCAATCCTGTCCAGGAGTCCCAAAATGTCTCACTCCACAGCCAGACTAGGGACTGTTAGTGGAGGAAAAGACTTGAAGAGGAATGAAGCAGCTGAAGTACACAAGGTGAGGTCCTGATTAATATGAAACTAGGTTTGGTGCTTCTCTGGGTTCCTTCCTACCACGACTGGTGCAGATCTAGGAACTGAGGCCACACAGAGAAAGTGTACAGGCAGGAGAAAACGGAGAAATCTTGGCCAGGATTCAGCTATCAGGGGGAAGAGCACAGTTGAGTGCAAAGCCAGTGAAGAGAGGGAGGAAGATGGCACAGCAGGATCCCCGCTCTGCCACTGAGCGACTCCCTGTCTGTGCACAGCTCATTTCCCTGCTCTGTCATTCTTCTTATCTGCACAGACAGCCTGTTCTCTAGGCCAGGACCAAGTTTCTGCAACAAAGGCACAAAGGACCCTTGAACAGCTTAGAAGGTACCGCAATAATACGAAGCAGAAATTGTAACCACCAGATGGAGAAAATAGAGCACTTTCAGTCAGCAGTTTTGTTCCTGGTGAAGCCCTATGCCACATGAAGCTTTGAGCTACAGCTGCTTCAGTGCTAAGTTCAGAAAAGGGAGATCTTCCTGTAGTCTACTTTTAAATTTAAAAAACTGGGTACAATTTCCATGAAATAAGGGATGAATTTAGCTCATTTTCATCATGCTCTAATTACCAGCTGCAGTGAAATATTCTAAGATGATGTATCTCAGGCTTCATCTTATTTCTGGATTTTGTTCCAATAAATTCCCTCTACCAGTTTACAGCATCTAAATGAAATGCACCGAGCATCAGGCCATGAGTTGCCTGGTCTGTCTTTCTTGGTATCCTGGGCCAATTACTCTTCATAGCTACTGCAGAACAGTTTTGCCAGTCTTAGGATGATGGCATTAAACTCACTTGCTATCCAGCAGTTTTTTGAGACAGCCTATTCAAGTGTGAAAAGCTTTTTGAGGTCCTAGGTCATGCTACAGAAGTGAGAACAGTTATTTCTTCTCTTTCACATCATTTCACTGTGGCCTGTTCTGTTTCTGAATGCTGGAAGTGGCACTGAGAAGAAAAGAGGATATCTGTTCTGCAGGAAAAAAAGAAGAGGAAGTCTTTTTTTGCAGCAGGAAAAGAGGAAGATTGTTTGAAGGAAAGAGAAAACACATGGGAGAAAGGAAGGGTGAATGTGAGAGGGAGGGCACAGATTTCAGTGCAGGTGGGAAACTGTTTTGTAGTCTGTTTTCAATCCCTATCCCAATTAAGGTTAATGTCCTCATTGGCAAGTCTTGGTCAAGACTATGACAGAGGCCATAGATTCCTTCCAGGCCCCAAATAATGCTCACAAGAGGACCTTTGCAGATGCTGCATTTTTTTCACAAAGAGTTCAGTTTCAGAAAGAAAAAAGATTTGGTAGAAAACTCCTGGCCAACAGTACTTGCAATCTCATTCTCATTTATTTGCTCAAGTAATCCCCAGTGCTTGATTTACGTAAGACTTGAATTAACCGTGTGTTTATTCAGAGATGTTAAATTACACTGATGTGATGAGGAAAAATTGCAAGCTGATGCAGTTTCAAGGGTATTAACAAGCACACGATGGTGAGGCAGATCCCACTTGTCACTGAGGAACCCAAGCTCATTCAGAGAAGGTGGTGAAAAGGATCTTTTACAAGTACAACTGCTTTTCATGAAGCAAAATTTCTCTTAGCGCTGAGGTGAGGTAGAGAGGTGCGGTACCTGTCAGACACTCTTGAAGAAAATTAAAACTGCTTGCTTGATGCTGTTCTTGGTCAACAGTCTTTGTTTGAGCTTAGACACTGAAAGAAACACATTTTTGGTTCTGTGCAATTTCTGAATAATGCACGGTACCAGGAATAAAACAAATTCAGATGAGCAAGAAGCATGGAGCAGTGAACACCCTGATCTAATGGAAATGTTCTCTAAATATGAAGGTGACTATAACTTCAAGCACAGGTGCCATTAAAAAAGACAATTTGAAATCACCATTGCTTCTGGTGTTAGCTGTTTCTGAAGTATTTCATGTTTTCAATAGGTGTTTAGTGAATTCAGGCAATGAAAGATAGCTTGAAGTTGTCACTGAATGGGATTTAAACCTGTCAAATGAGGAGGGACAAAAATGATAATGTAAGTCTGTGGTTGATATGGGTGGAAAGCTGATGGGACCATTTAGAGGTCCAGTGAAAAAGAGAATCTGAGACAAAATGCTCATAAAGAAATGACTGGAAGTTCCAGTATTGAAATATGATGCAGCAAATAAGATATGGTTAGGCAAGGAAGCTACCCAGTCTGTGAAGCCTGTGGAGATCATCAGCTTAAAAAAGATGAGGCGAGAGCTTTGGGGATGAAAACTGTAGCTGGTATAAAAAGATCTCTCTGCTTTGCCTAAGTGGTGCCAGTGATGCATACATCAGAGCTGCTGGTGGTTGCACCACGTGTAAGGGAAACAAGGATACCCACGCAGCTAAAAATGGTTATGGCAGGCACACAATGGACTTAGAGGTGTTCAGAGATGGACAGAGCAACAAGGAAGGTCTTGAAGTGGGTTCAGGAGCTCCTGTGACTTCTGTGGGAGCAGCATCATCACAAGAGGGAGCTGTCCGCCTGTACGACATTGTCACCCCAGCCAGGGAAACAGCACCAGGGCTCCCAAACCCTGAGAGGGGCAGGAGGCAGGAGGTCCGGAGAGCTCAGACAGGCAGTGACCACAGCAGGCTGGCATGGGAGGGCATGGGCTGAGCCGGGTGAGCTGAACTAATCCCCCACGGCAGGCCACCAACACTGCACACTCTTGCTAATTGCTCTTCTGCAAGTCAGATCCTGCATTATGTCAGTGCCATCGGTTAATTGTTTGGGTTTTTTTCTGTAGGCTTTGCTGGGGAGGGAGAAAAAGGAAAGGTGCTTGGTCAAAGTCAGACAAGGTGCTAGTCAGAGGTTCATGTGACAAGGCAGCTGATCAGCAAGGCTCCGATGGCGAATGAAGTCGATGTGTGTCAGTCGGCTGTGAGCGGTGTGTGAACACAACAGGGCCGGAGTACCCAGCAGAGGGCATGTGCATACACACAGACACACACACACTCCTGCCTGTACCTCTGGGACATCATTTCTTAGATAATGAGCGTATCAGTGCCCTCAAAACTGTGTAAGTGGTTACAGGACAAAGCCAGAGGCATCAGCTGTTCTGCTTTGAATGGTTTGTGGTTTCTGTTACAGGGTCCAAGCCTACACTTGTGCTGAACTTCCATTTCTGCTCCAGATAATGGTCCAAAGGAACTAAGCCACATCCCTAAGCTCAGGTCTAAAGGCAACCATCTGTATTTACAACATATCAGGGAAACCAGCCTGTAACCTCTTCACACTGAACTTAGTTTCATCTTCCAGTTATTTCTCTGAATGTTCATGCCTGATTTTGGTAGACACATTTTACTGTCGTCTGAGACTGAGCTGTAAGCTTTGTTTCCTGCCAAGAATCTTGAGAGGGTAATACATATCCAAGCAGTTTGCATCAGTGACATAGCATCTAAACACCCTATAGAAGACAAACACAATATATTTGTACACTTCCTGGGCAGGAAGACAGACAGTTCTTCCAGTAGATGCACTAAGGTATGTAATGGCTTGTGCTATATATGTTCAGTGATGGGACAAGGCACAGATCAGGTTAAAGGAGGAAAACCACTGCAGATTGAAAAGTTAGAAGGCGTTAAAAATACATACAGAAGAAAATAATGTAGTCTTGTCGATGGGAGAAATGGATGAAGATCAGAGGTCTGGGCTCCTTGCCACAGGCTGCTTGACCTCGGGCAAGTCTTCTGAGATCCTATTCCCCTCCTACCCTTTGTCTATGTAGCTCCCAGGAGCTTCCAGGCAGGGTTAGTCTCAAGAGCAGCAGTAACCATACATTACCTTGGTCATTGCTCCTAAGACATACGATAAAATTACTTCATATACATATACATACATGTATATGTATATATAAAGCAATCCTCCGGATACCGTAAGAAGCCAAAAAGGAATAAACACAGAATGCGTTGGGAACACGGGGAAGAAGCAGAGTTCCCTGCCGGTTATTAATCCACTTGCAAGGCAAGGCTTTTGCTGAAGTTTAAAATTAAATTTAAAAAAAGGAAAAAAAAAAAAGGATTT
>VZRZ01008638.1:55549-100571 GCA_013398175.1 Climacteris rufus
ACCCCCGGGCAGGGCTCCCGGCGGTGCGGCACCCGTGGGCCCTTTCCGTGCGCCGCGGCCGCGCCGGGCTGGGGGGTCCCCGGTCGCAGGGCGGCTCTCAAGCCCAGGAAACTATTTTTTCCTGTCCTATCCAACTAGCCATTGGCAGCGATGTATTTATAAGCACAGAGGAAAGGCTGGGTTGCAGAGCTGACTGGTGCCCGAGAAACACGCCGAACCAGCAGGGCTGCAGGCGAGGCGAGCCCGACCCTTCATTGTTTTTCCCCGAACTATCAAGGCTGTAGGAAACACAGATTTTTTTTTTTTTGGACCGCTTATTTCGGTTATTAGACCGGGTGATGCTTGTACAGGAGCATCCTCTGAACTGCCTTTCTTGCTTAGGTTGCAAAACTCGCTGCGAGTGGAGCAAGTCAGATTGTGGCGGGGGAGTCCTCATCTGCGTGAAACTTTGAATCGCGGGCAGGGATCCTTAAAGCAGGGTGAAACGTGATGGCCCTTGCGGAAATCACCTGGGCTCTGGCATGACTAAGGCTGCTTAAGAGTAACAGTAGAATGACTAATAGCTCTGATTCTCCAGGTAATCAGATTCTAATAAATATTTACCCTAAATTGACTAAGAAATCACTCACACGAACAAGAGCCTTCAGGATACAAAAGGACGCTCTGTAACATGCAGATTAGACCTTGAAATCAGTCATCCAAGTTTGAATCATTGTCTTAAACAGTCTCTCAAACATTTTTATGTAAACAGCCGCTGTGGCCAGTGAACGTTCTTTGTAGCTCAGAGGTGCAGATACACTCTTAAAGCGTATTTGGCACAAACCAAGTGTATGGTCTACACGTACACTCTGAATAACCTACAGCACTTTTCTCATCCATAAATACAGAGCTCTCCTGTTGCAATAATTATTATTTTCTGTATTGAAGGATGGTCACTATAACAGACCACTTGCTCTATAGCCATGAGCATACCTACACTCTGTAATGAGAATTTTACCTGTCCAGCTGTTTATCTTGTAAAGTACCTGGATAAGTAGGGCCTGCTGTATGGGATTTGCACAATTTTGTGTGTGTATTGCTTTTTTGCCGAGGCCTGGACAGGATATAGCAGACTAAATTTAGCTTGAGAACAAGGACAACAAATTGAAAAGTCAGTAGCATGTATATTTATAGTTGCAGTTATAAATATTTTTCCCTTCCCAGCCTAAACAACAAAAAACGATGTGGTCAAGCGATGGTTGCATCAAAGCTTTTAGGATTTTTGTTATTGGAAACCTGATCCTGTGGAAGTCATCCACTGTTATGATCTGATACATTTTTCAATCAGGGCTTTAAATAACTGGCTGAGGAAGCATGGCTGGATAGGATGGAGCAAAGAAGAGTGGAGAGAAAACAGCTATAGCAGCAGTTTGGCATGGCTAGCAAGTAGAGAAAGATTTGTATGATCCTGTTTAAGCATAAATAGTCTTCGCATGGTGCAGGGATCACAGCATTTGTTCCTGCCTCATACAGGAGAAAGCAATAGAAGAAAGACAGAAGAATGAACTGGAGCACACCTCATAATTCTGCAAATGCAGTCTAGTGCCTTGCTGTTCATGAAACAGGGAGCCCTAAGCATTTTACAAATAACGTAAATTAATGTGGTTGTCTTTGTTAATACGACTGGGAGATGAGCGTTCTTCAGTTTTAAATGTATAGATTAAACCTGTGGCTTAAACAAAAGCTGTATTTCTGTCTAAATTGTGCCTGATAATTTTCAGTAAGTCTCATTTCTGAATAAAAGAAGAGACTTGAGGACCAAGCCCAGGACAGAAATGGAGACGGGATGTCTGATTTATCTGCATTAGACCCAGAAGTTGTGTTTGTGGATCAGATCCTTCTTAGCCAGAGAGGCTCTTAAATCTAAAAGGATTTAACTCATGAATAAATAGCTCTTTCCCCCGTGCCTGATCCCTCCCATACGTACTGCTCTTATCTTGTCGGGTGATGATAGGAAAATTAAACGTAGCTTTCCTGATTTAATTACATTGGTGTGTAATTGGTGGATGAATGATAGGTGAGGAGACCTTGTGCAGATTCTCAGATGCTTGTACTCTGCATGGCTTGCCCTCTAGGTCAGACTTTACTTTCTATTTGTATTAACTCTTTTTCATCTGTGTTGTCTTTCCCTGGCTATTAGCGGCTAAACTCTGGAAGACATAAAGAGTTGGGCTGTGAGAAAATTAGGGAGAGGTACTACTTGTTGTGCATTTGTCCAAAATCTTGTGCCCTGATCATTAGAACAGGACTGCAAATGACTTACCTCTCTGATGGGGGAAGTGAATGTTTTCTAAATGTGGGCAGTTCCTGGACATTCACAGTTCCATTCACAGTCACCAAGACCATATGTTCTTGCCAACACCCTACACCAAAACAACAGGTGTATTTTGGTGCCTTTGCTGGGTAACTTCCTGTATCCACACTGAGCTGTGTCTCATAAGTGCTTGTCTCTTTGACTCAGGTATAACTGAGCTTCAGAGGAGTAACCAAGAAAAAGAGTGGAGAAAAGACAGTCTTGTGTTCTGGGCAGAGGGCTGGCTGAGAGAGGCTGAGAGACCGAATCTCCGCCTGCTAGTCATGAAAGGAGCTAATTACTTATTCTCCTGATGACTCAGTTTTGGGGGGTTTTGTGCTTAAAGAGTAATAAAGGAGTATTTTTATCCAATGATGATAGTACAGTCAATGATATTTTGATTTGTAAAGCACTTGGTGCCATTGTGATGAGAGGTGCATAGCAGTCATATTAAAAACCTTTTAGGGGTATCTGACCTCAAGAGTATTATTCTTGCAATACAAGTACTTTCAAGAAACTTCTTTAATAAACACTACCTGTCTCCCTCTGTTCAGCACCTATGTAAAAAGTGCTGTAATGCACAGATGTGGTAGGCTTAAAAAAAACATATATTATGATCTTGGGAAATAGAACTTTGAATATTAAATAACCCCTTGAAATTTCTAGTGCTGTTGCTCCCTCCAACCAGCTCATGTTGTTAGGGATACTGACTCTAGAATTTTATTTATTAACAAGCAAAAGGAACCAGGAGATACAGATAAGTACAGGCTATATAGAGCTATTTTCTTCACTCCAGGTACACATTGGTGTTCAGTCATCTAGAACAGTTTTCAGGCTCTCCATGTTGGTGTTTTGTTTCTATTTCCTACCATGAGACTTCTCAGTAGAGCCAGAAGACAGATGCTTAGGACATTTCATGCCATTCTCCTTCCTAACAAATCAAATCAGGAAAAGGACTGGTTGAAATTTGTGCTAAAGTGGCCTTTTTTTGGCTTTTTAAGGCCTCTAGTGTATCTTTTTGTCATGTCAGTGGTTACATCTCGCTTCTGAGGCAAGTGCCCACCAGGACAGGCCATACTTTGAGGATCTGCAGCCGGCTGCAACTTAGAGCTGTTGACAAGACCTCTAGAGAGCTTGTCTCAGCACCTGATACAGGAGAGCTGGTGAGCCTATTCTGAGATCATTTCCTAATTCTCTGGTGTCTGCCTGGTGCTGCACTGGGTGTGCTAGCAAGTGTTTGTGATAGAGACAAGTCTCAGAGTGGAAGCAGAGCTGGCATCAGCAAATAATTTCTGCTGCCAATACCAGCTTCCCAAATAGAGTGAGCTACCCTGCTGAGCCCCTGCATCTGTAGCGAGGCTTCCAGCTGTTTCTTGGACTGATGGACCCCTAAAATATGTGCTGTGAAGGTGCAGATTGCTGTGCTGAGAACACAGGTGTCCTGACAATAGCTTGCTTTTACCAGCAGCTTCTACAAGAGAAGAATTTTGCAGTCCTCTCCTGTACCTGAGGTCTGTGTAGCAGAACAGCATTGGCAGTGTGACTCGTGTGGGTTTGTGTGGCATTTTTTCTCCCTTTCCCTACCTGCCATAACTTGCTGATAAAATCTATTGTAGATTAGATTCCAGGCATTGTTGGAAGTGTTACCTGTTTGTCTATGACACATCATGGAAATTCTCTGGTTTCTGTTGTAGTGTCGAGCTGATGAAATAGCAACAGGATTGGAGTGATCTCTCTAGGGTTAAGTCTTTTGTGTGTGTGCGCCTTCTCTCAAGAGAGGCAAATCATGATAGGAGCACACTGTACTCTGAGGCCTATGTTAATAAAGGCTCCCTGCTGCCATTCCCTGTGCTGCTGAATGCATAATGCACAGCTGTTAAAAACAACCTTACTGTATCACAGATTTCATTTCTGGCTTTGCTTGTGTCTCCCCTCCCTACAGACCATGTTTCCATATTTGCATTTGAGGCTGTGGGGGTTTATTGGTGTTTTTGTTTTATTTTTAATTAGGGGATGGTGTACTAAACTGGTAAAGTAAGCCTAGCAAGCATTGGTAGCTTCTATTTGGTTGTACCTGCTAAAAGCCAATCAATTGCATCTCACTGGGAATTCTGTCTATGCAACTAGTTAAAAGGATTTGGTAGTCTCCCCTTTCTCCTTTTTCAAAGGGATTGCTGGTCCATGTATATGTAATCAGTGAAAATAGCTTGAAAATCTTTGTCTCAATTTGTTTTAAGATGCTGGTACTTCACTTTCTCAACTGCTGTTTTGAAACATTAGTCTGTGATGCAAAGTATTTAGTGTAATAGCTAGGAACATGTCCTAAGGGCACAAATTCTCATGACAGGCTTGTCAGACTGCCCACAGCCTGTTCCTTCAGTCTGTGGAAATATTTGTAAAAGATTTGGGTGAATACTTGCCAAGCCCAATTATGCAATTATGTTTTAAGGGCAATTTTATAATTATAGTGGAGGATGGTAACCAGGATACAGGAGTTGTTGAGGTTTTGACTTTTCCTTTTTTTTCCACATGACTTTGCATGAATACTAAAATATTTGGGGCAATTCTAGTCAGAAACCAGTTGTTCAACTTTTCCTTTTAGCAGCTGGCTACTTTTATAGGTGAAGCTAAATTAAAGGCAACGCCAACATTGCTCAGGAAGGCTGGAGGACATGTTTTATTATAGCTTTGGTAATCTATGGGTTGGATGTGTACTCAGAGACCCAGAGTAGCCCATAGGCAATGTCCAGTCTAGAGGAGACTCGGGACGTAAAAGTCCTGCCTGGACTTCTCAAAGAGAGTCTCCAAGGTGGTCAAGGTTTTTGGACAGTTGGGATCGTCTGTCTTAATTTTTATTTCACAAGTGCCAGGTTCCTGCTTTGTCTATCTCTTGTACAGCTGAAACTTTTGCACCTTTTCTCAGGCCTTTACGTGTACACTTTTGCATTTAGGTGCACCTTTACGTGCATGTCCCAGTCCTTTTGCTGCAAAGATGGTTTTCCCAGGCACAACTCTGGAACCTTTTCTGCCCAGGTCAGACCCTGTTCATACTCTGCAGGATCAGTTGGGTGAGAAAGTGCCAGGAAGAAATGTGGTTAAACCCAAAATTAGCTTTCACCTCCAGTCAAGGAGACTTGAGTTGCAAGGGCTGGTTTAGCATGACACTGTGAGCAGTGACTGAGACAGCAAATTGCACCTCCAGGCAGGTCTGGGTGAGACCCTGCGGTGGCAGCTGCAGGTAGAGGCTCTGGAATAGACCTCCTGGCTCTCTCTATGTCTAAAAGAAATGACCTACCATTGAGTCCATCACCTCTGTCTGGGTGATGCTGGTGTATGAAACTCACTTGAGAAGCAAGAGCTGTGTAGCTTATTTGCTGTAAAAAGAGAGGCTTAAATGTTGAATGTGTTATGTGGGGTAGCATACCTTCTGAGACAGGTTTTCCCTTAGCAACAGCCAGAATGGTTTAAGTTCCATGTCCTGAAAGAAAACCATTCATTCTGCCTATTGGTAGCTTGGCCTGCTATCCTCTGAACAAGAGAAAATTAATTGAGTGACAGTCTATTCATGTGTACAACATACTATATTACATTTAGATTGTCTTTAATTTGCCTATCTTTAGGGTATGAAACAAGCAGTAGAGTAGGTGGAGTTCTGGGGAAGCAAAGGGGAGTATCTGCCCCGTTTCTTTCCCCTCTGGAAAGCAGGGGACCTATTATGAGAGCTAAAGCAGAAGGCAGCTTTGGAGATTGTATTCACAGAATGTCCTTTGTTGGGAAAAGAGCAGTAAGCCTGTGTGGGAGCAAGGGTGAGAGAGCTGAAAAATGACCTCTATCTGCATGTCTCAAGTTATTTGTCCAGGTATTGTCCTGATGACTAGTAGTGTGATGTGAGTTCAGGAGCTGAACTTCAGCTTTGTTGGAACTTACAGCCATATTTCATAGGTTCCTCATCTCAGCTATGGATTTTATATCCAGCGAAGGTTTATGACTTCTGTTAGCACAAACCTCTCTTACTGTGTGACTAATAAAAATATGAGGGTTGCCTTTTGTTTTTTGTTGTTGTTTTTTTTTTTTTTTTTTTTGCGCTAATGCAACCGGAAGGCAGCTTATGAGACATTCAAAATAAATCTTTCAGCAGCTGCTGATGTTCCAGTTGACAGATGCTGCTATGGATTTTGCTGTGTTTCATTAAGAGAGCTCCACTGTTTGCTTTCGTTTCTGCCATTCTGTTGCATTCCCTTCTACTGTAAATAGCAATTGTCCTGGACTGAGTGGATTAATCTATGCCTTGGTACTTCAGCCAACCTGACAGGTCCCTGAATCACGTACTTCTGCATTAGATAAACTTTCTGCAGTTCTTTCAAAGCACTATTTCAGTGACTGGTTGGAAGGGAAGCATTCAGTTAGAAGAAGATAGGTTCCCTGCTGCCTAACACATTTGACTTTTGAGCTTTTCATAGACACTTGATGCTAAGAAAGTTGCAACAATCCTATTAATGCATTGTGTTTCAACTGTCAGACAGTGTGATTTAACCTAATTTAAAGCATTTAATTAAAATGTTGTTAATACATTTTGTTATAAGCATGCTGGTGTCAAAAGTACAATTTGCATACCATTGAGTGGGGGTGATTAGTTGCTCTAAGGTTCATAATATCCATGTCTTTGACACAGCCGTGGTAGCTACTGCCACCCACTTGTGTTTAGTGCTGTGGGCAGACATTTTCACAGCATTGGGTGGCTTCAGCTGGTAGAACAGGAGGTGGGTGGCATCTATTTCAACCTAAGAAAATCATTCCGTAGGTGAAACACTGAATCAGAGTGAGGACACCCTAGACCTCTGTTCCGAACTGGCCCCAAATTTATACAGACCTGTGCAAGTTTCTCAATATAATAATATGTACTAGGGCCTTGGTACTGTGAGAAGCCTTGCTTGTCTCCTGTGCTTCAGCAGTCTGTGAAAGGTGGGGTGGTACTGGAAGAGAAGAACATCATGGTGCTGCAGTTCTTCAAGACAGGATGGTTTAATCATGCAACCCTCCAAGACTGAAGATATAAAGGGATGTCTGGTTTTGAGAACGTTGCCATGAAAAGTATTCAAATAGTGAAGGCAAATAGTTGCTCCGTCACTGGGTGTTGATCTAGTGGCTTTGAGATGAAGTACAATTCAACCTCTGTGAGAGAGATTACAACCTGACCCAGTTCTAGCAAGTAATCTTATTTTATATGGAAGAGATTCCAAAGCAAAATTGGGACTAATTAGTTTAAAGAATGCATCCTGTGTGCATACTGATGTAATTTGGCAGAATCAGGGAATGTCTCTTGGTAGAAGGCAGCAGTTTGGGACAGAAAGCAAGGGAAAAATACAAGACCTGGCCAAAACTAGAAATCCTGCTTGGATAACCATTAGCAGTGATTTTTTCTTTTTTTAATGACACATTTCTAAGGTCATAATTTAGGAGAAAAGTAGAAGTTTATGTGTGGGATGGCATTGATCTGCCTAGATCATCTCTGCAGTGGCTTGCTGTCAGACCATGCAGAATTTCTTCCACCCACTGATGGAGTGAGAATTCATAAGTGATTTGGTCCAGAACTGCTAAGCAGCATCTGGAAATAACAAAGTCAGTTCTTGCATTACTGCACAGTCTGTTAGGCAGTGTGCTTTTTTTGTTCTAAAATGCCTTAACTCTCCTATTCCTGTTGTGGGATCTTCTGGCACTGCTCCACAACTCTCTCAAGGATGGATGTTTTTATTCAATGCTGTATATTTGACCTGGTTTAGAAAATCAGGTGCTGAGGCTGTGAAGAAGGAATGGTATTAAACAGCTATCAAAAATGCTAAGACAAACATTGCAATTAGCTTCTGTGTGTTTCCCTTCAGCACTTCTACTCTTTGTATTTTAATAGTCTGAAGAGCTAGTGATGCTTTGGGTGACTCCTCTTGGAAATGAATCCTGTGCTAATAGCTCTGGCTGTGTCCGATCCACAGGCATGTGCTTGGAGATATTTCATGTTTGTTTCATACCTCACTAGTTAATGTATAAGTTAGTAGTAGAACAGCAGGAAAGCTGCGTTTGCTGACACTTCATGATATAAGGATTTAATCCTTTGTGACACATTCCTGCGGAGTGTCAAAGCTGATAACTCTAATCTCTGTCCCTAGCTCAGTGCAACAGGAACCTGTTCTAGAGGGTGTTTTGCAGGATCTTGCAAGCTCTTGTAGGTACTTTATGACCAATTCATGTAAACTTTTTTTGTACTCTTGAATGTGATTGTGCAGGATTGTCTGGTGCACTGAGGAATCTGGAGCTGAGAGCAAACAAAGGAGCTAACTGACTGCATTCAAATGAAATAGGCGTTGTCCTGTGAAGAGGGGGAAAATGCTCTCATCTCCTTGTAAATGCACCTCTTTCTTTGCCAGCATTCAGAGGGAGGCATGCTTATACTGATCCAGAGGTGCTCATGGACAGAGCTTTAAACCAGCTTGGAATGGAGAATGATGGACCAAGGGTGTCTCAGTGCCCTGAGCTGGAGGACCATGACTGAGAGAATGGTCAACTCCCAGTCAACCCCGAAACTGTGTGGGATCCAGCTCCAGCTTAATCCTTACAAATCTATAGGGTCTAATGGAATTCATCCAAGAATCATCCAAAGACCTGCTGATGTCATCACAAAACCTCTCTCAATGATTTTTGAGTGGTCTTGGGAATCCAGAGAGGTCCCAGCTGTCTGGAAGCTGGAGAACGTTCCCGATTTTCACAAAGGCCAAGAAGGAGGATCCCAGAAACTATAAGCCTGTCAGTCTCACTTGGGTGCTTGGTAAAGTTTTGGAGAAGATCATTCTGGGAGTTATTGAAAAACACCTGAAAGACAACACAGTCACTGACCACAGCCAGCATGGCTTCATGAGAGGAAAGTCCTGCTTGTCAAACCTGATTTCCTTTTACGATAAAGTAACCCACCTAGTTACCTTGCTATCAGGCCAGCCAGTGAAGGCAGGTGATTGTCCCGCTCTGCTCTGCACCAGGGTGGCCTCACCTTTGAATATTATGTACAGTTTTGGGCAACATGATATAAGAAAGACGTTAAACTATTAGAAAGTGTCCAAAGGAGGGCAGTGAAGATGGTGAAGGGCCTTGAAGAGAAGCTGTGTGAAGTCTATTCAGCCTGGAGGAGACTGAGGTCAGACTTCACTGCAGTTACAACTTTCTTGTGAGGGGAAGCAGAGGGGCAGACACTGATCTCTGTAGTCACCGGTGACAGGACCCGAAGGAAAGGCCTGAAGTTGTGTCAGGGGAGGTTTAGGTTGGATATTAGAAAAAGATTCTTCCTCTAGAGGGTGGTTGGGTACTGGAACAGGCTCCCAGGGAAGTGGTCACTGCACCAGCCTGACAGAGCTCAAGCAGCCTTTGGACAACATTCTCAGGCACATGGTGGGATTGTTAGGGCTGTCCTGTGCAAGGCCAGGAGTTGGACTCGATGATCCTTCTGGCCCCTTCCAGCTCAGCATATTTTGTGGTTCTTTGAAACCCACTCCTCTTCATTCTATATTATTCCTAAGCCTGGGTATGGATGCAGGTCTGTATGTAGGGATAGCTATACAACTACTCTGCAGTAGTTAGTCCTTGTGATACAGCCAGCAGAGCTTGTTTCTGTTCCATCATGGACCGTGAATTGCTGTTTAAAATAAATTTTTGGTTTAATGATATGAAAAAAAAGTGCAACTCTGCAAATAGAGAAGGGAATGTCACTGTAACAACGCTTCAGGGCCTCCGAAATTTGTCTTTTACAGTTGCATACAGTGTGCTGAATGGCAGATCAGGTATTGATACTGGCCCCTTGATATAAGGCCCTTAAAGCTTGAGCTGCTGAAATGTCTGTATTTTGTACACAGTAGGGCAACCATGTGCTAAGCAGTCAGTAACTTGAGGAAAATAGGAGGAATGCAAATCTGTCTGCCAGCGCAGCATGTCTCTGGCAAGCTGAATTAAATGCCTGTGTTTTTCCGATGTGCAAGCTGTAATGCACATCTAAGTGCATTATTGAGAAAAAGGAGCCATTACAATTTGATCGTGCCTCTCTCAGGGGCTTGGCTTATGTAATAAGTTGTTTGTTAAAGTTTGACCCTGAACCCCCATTTTTTGTCAATATCCTGTGAATTTTTTTGTGAAAGTGCAAAGTATGCAATTGAGGCAACAATGTTACCGTGAAAATAACACCTTTGAAACACGCTTGTAACATCAGAGAATGACTGTGTCTGCACAGTTATTTTAATCGCCTTGGGGAGAAATTCATATATTCTATATATACTCTTAGCAAAACTATTTTCACCTTATCAGAGCTTCAGAGTTAAGTTACAAGTTAGTCTGGAAAATGAAAGTTAAAAAAAGTTATTTCAATCTTAAACCTAAGTTCTGGTTCTGAACTAGGACACTCATGAGTTACTTTAAAAACTAGACAAACGCTCTCACTCCTTCTCCAAAGCCACATACAGGAGATTTAGAATAATCTTTTTGTCCAAGCTGCTTCTTAACAATGCAGGTAAAGAAATCAGTGTTTAAAAATCTGCTCTTATGCAGAGACCAGTCATGTAAGACATTGCTTGTATATATGAATCACTCCATTGTGCTGTGTATGTCACTGAATTCTCAGCTTCTTTTAACTAACCCTTCCTTTACCTTAAAATGTGTACGTGCCTCTATTTTATTCTATTTTCTTTCTTAATTTTCCCCAAACAGATAATTACATGGGGAATGTTTGCTGTTGGAGGGCAGTGATGACCGTGCTTTGCAGTGGAGAGTGCTGTTGAGAAGTGCTGTAAGCCGGGTTTGTGGGTGGAGGTCTCACCCCCTCCCAGAGCTGTTCCACTGTGACAGGCTTCACTGGGCCAAGGCCAGCACTGCTTGGCGAGGACTGTAGGAGTCCTATGGAAGAGATTTTTGTCTGAGGGAGACAGGAGTGAGGGAGACAAATGAACAAAATCCCCAGTCCCACAGCATGTTGATAGACCTCCTGTTGTTCTTAATTCGTGTCTGTAAATGGCACTGGTTTCCGCTGTTGTGCACCAAGACACTAATAAATAACAATCCTTAGCATTTATATACCACTTCACAATTTTCAGTGTGTTCAACACACATTAACTAATTCAGCTGAGATGCACATATTCTGTGAGCAAAGCTACTCTTCTTGCTGCCCAGGGGAACCTTTCATTACAGCTGGGACAAGGCTTTTCTTTTTCCTCTTAACTGGAGCTGTTGGCAGTAATGTTCTATAGAGGGACTGTGTCTTTCTTCCTGAAGGTTTTAAGCATTTGTGTGTACCCCTATTTGCACAGGAATTGGACTACACCCAAATCATATGTGATACTGTGAAAAAAATTATGCGGGAGACTTGTCTTTGTTTTGTATCACAAATATGCAGACTCATGGTTGATAGATTTGTGGTTTCAGAAGCCACTGAGTTAGCAAGGATGTGGCTGCATTAAGTGCATCTTTCTGTGCTTGCATAAGGCCTTCAGGGAGCACCATCTCCAGTGGACCTCAAGGCTCAGGAGGGGAATAAGCATCTGTCAGTTGTGACTATGCTGGATCATCACACCATGTGCTGAAGAGAATTGAGGATGCTTGGTGGCTTTGGTGCACTAGATCCAGCAGCTGCTGGGCCACCAATCTGTCTTTTGGGGCAGGAGAAGGCTCAACAGAAGCCTATTGCCATGTAAGAGATGTTTTGAGGGCAATTAAAGACATTATGCCTGGGGTCCCAAACATGCATTGACATGAATCGAATCTGTCTGGCATTTGACTCATTTTCAGTGAGAGGTGAGAGGGAGTTTGGTACATCCCTGTTTGTATCTTTTATTGGGGCAGGATTGGTTTCACATTTTCTTTGCAAGAATAGCACCTTTTTAGCATTCCATTAGGGTGACTAGAAGATAAGCATCTTATTAATTAGGTCATATAATGTGGGATTAGTGGTTTACGTTGGAAATAACTATTTTGTAGTCTTGGTAAACTGATGCCTGATACTTTAGAATAGCTTTGCAGTTCCAACTCTTTTTCTAATCTGTGAGGTTTAGTTATAACTAGTAGTCTTACTTCTGGATTATCTCTTTGTCTAACCTTTTGGTAGCTTTCTGGTTTAGACGTGGTGCCTGCAGGTTTGACCTGAAACTGATTCTGCAAGAACAGCATAGATTGTAATGTTCCTATAAAAGGTTGTATGAACAGGAACATCATTAGCCTTTCAGTGACCTAATTACGCAGGGAGGTAGCAGTGCATTTTGAGATCAAAACTCTCATCTTGATACAGCTCTTTCTTCAGCTAACAGTTCATAGGAGAGGAACAGCATGTTTCTTGCAGGTGATGATTTCTCTTTCAGTGGCTTTGATATCCTCATTTTGTGTTTGAAGGTAACATGCAGATTGCTGGGTGGCGTCACTCAAAGTGAGTGACTGAGCTGCTGTTGCATGTGAAGATGTCTCCAAGACAACTGATTTCCTGGTCAAACAGCACATTGGCTTCTGCCACAAGACATTTTAAGGGAGATGGTGAGCTCAAGGAGCAAGATATTTTAACAGTTTATTATTAGCACCATAACTGCCAAAGTTAACTGCAGTTCAGAGTCTAAGGCTGAAAATATTCCTATTAAACACTGTAAATGAATAACTTAAAAAAAAAAAGATTGTGTTATCTGACTAGTAAACTGATTTATCAGAGAACTTCTACCAAATAATAGAAATTACTTTCCTACTTTCACAGTTCTTTTTTTCCAGTTACTATATGTAGAATTTAGGTGCCTTCTTTCACTTTCATACTTTGTTGTTCCATGTCCAGACTTCCCCGCCGCCTTTCAGCTCTGCTTTTTTAGTATTAGTGTGCCTTATTTTTTCTGAAATGTACCCCAAAAATCAAATGTTTATTTCCATTTCCTTTCTGCTCTAAAACTCAGAAAGGTTTAGTGATGCTGTTCTGTTAGGATAAGTTACGATAATAAAAGCTTGAAGCACTCAATTTTTTTCTCTGTTTTATCCCCTCCTCTCAGTCCCCTTTGTCTCCAACAGAGCAGTGTTACTGGGCAGGTGTAGAATTTTTTCTTCTGCGTTTCAAATTTTTAACTTTTCTTCTTAAAATACTCCTATGCCCATCCTGTTTCAAGGTACTTGGTCCAAACCGAAATCAAAAATTACCCACATTTTTTCCTGTCATCTTTGCAAGGCTTGGCTGTTCTGTCCAGCTGAAAAAACCCCACCTTTGTCTTCACTTGGAGTAAGAAACAAGTGGGCTTGTTGATTCCTGCTGCATTAATACTCTCCTCCCTCACAGAGCTGTAGTGGTTATGGGGGGAGGATGGAAGCTGCCTGCTGTTGTTTTCATGAGACCTCCAGGAGGCTGCTGCTGTGTGGATCCCTGGCCCCAGGGACAGCAGAGGCTCTGTAAGGCCTGGAGGAACACGGGCAAAACCCCTTTTTGCAATAGTAAGTAGCAAGAGGACAGAGAGTGCAATGCTGAGAATGCTTGAAGATTTTCAAATGAACGTGCAGGAGACACAAGGGGTTGTATCCATGCCCTGACCTCTGTCCCATGGCACATCTGAACCTGAATTCTCAGCTAATAACCCTTAAGCTGCCTTCTCTAAGCGTGCCTGCATTCGCTGGGGAATTTTAGGAATGTGGACTTCAGCACAGTGTTGCTGCTGCTCACCCTCTGTTCAACTAAGAGCTTTAGAAGCTGATGTGGGGTTGGTATTGCCAGGATAAAACCCCATTGTAGTTGTTTGCAGTATTCTTTAACTAAAGATTTATTTTTCTGGGTAAGGTTCCATTTAGAACAGCAGGAGTCAACATAAAAGAGCTGGAGAGAGGCCTCTTCCCTTTCCCTGACACAGCACGGCTTCACCCCTCTCCCATCACTATCCCCTCTCCCAATCCCTTTGTTTTTAAGGCATTATGACTTTAGTGACTGGACTATTGAAGAGACTGTAGTTAGTGTTGTATTGCTCAGAATTACAGGGGCAATTGATCTAAGGAGGTAAGAGGAGAAAGCCTGTGGGAGGATAGAGCTGATATCACTGATGCAAACCTCGCTTTTGATGTCCCCTCCCTGCTGATGCAATTCCATCTTTAGCCTCCAGCTACTTGAATTGTTCTTTTTGGAGGATGTGGGAGGTCTGCTGTTAACCCATATGGGAACAAGATAGGAAACTGGTCATACAGGCCCCACCACCTGCTTGGCTTTGTCCACAGCTTTGTGAACGGTGTGCCTGGTGCTGTGCGTGTGTCTCGCACAGCAAGGCAGCAGGAGCCCGTGGGTTTGTTCTGTAGCAGATATGGTAACAAGGGGTGAAGAAATACATTCCTTAGTCAATCCCTGTCTCTGTTTCTGGTGGAAAGTCGAAGGTCCTCCTATTTGCTTTGAAAACCAGCTGACAAAGGAAGACAAAGCTATTTGTGTCCTCAGCATGGCAGAACAACCATGTGACCAGCTTCTCTGAGAGATCCCAACAGTGCATCTTGAAGTCTCATCCAAACTGTGTTAACAGAGAATTCCTACACATGCAGGTGTTCAGTGCCACACTTGATAACTAGGCAGTGACTCAAGCTGTTTGAGATGCCAAGTTCATTATAAGAAGCTATGTGGACCCAAATGAAAAACCAGTGTGATTCTGGAGGAAAATGTAAGGTTATTTTTGGGGTCGTTGCTATTCTGTTGTGCACCAAGGAAGATAATGCTCCCATTTTGCACTACAGTTCAGCATTGTTCTGCCTTATTCCTTACTTCTTGGTCTCATCTGTTGTAACTGGCAAATATTGGTTGCTTAAGCACCTCCTTTCCTGACCCTGTATCTTCTCATCTAGGTGCTGGACAAAGCAGTGGTTTGAGGCAATCCAGGGCTTGTGTTCTCTATAAAATACACTTATAATTTTTCCTGGTCATCTTGCAGCAAATCTATTTCTGCCCTGCCTATGGCCTGGCTTGCAAGCTGCAAATGTCTGGATAGGATTTATTATCTCTGAACATAAAATTTTAAACTGCTTTTAATGGTAGATGTTAAATCACTGCTGCCCCAATTCCAATCTCTGTGCAGAATTTTTGAGTTCCTAGGAAGGCATTTTCCCTGCCAGCAACCTTTGGTTTCTGAGAAGGGCAGAGGCAAGTCACAGGGCTATTCACAGGCTGGTGAAGCACTAGTTTGGTGATGGACCTGTGTGCTGGCCAACATCCAGGCATCTGTCTGGCTCCAGAGAGCAGAGCCAGGCAGACCTGGTACGGCTGTGATGTGAGTGAGGGATGTTTGTATTGGTGTCTGGGTGCAGACAGTGTGCTGGGACACAGTGACTGAGTGTCTCTGCTCTTGGCTTTGTTCCTCCCCAATTGAAGTATCTTTGATGCAGCAAGAAAACTGAAATTCAGTGTTTCAGCACTGAGCTGCTAACAACAAGCTATTTTATTTTATGTCTCATAAATGTCAAATACTGAACTGTTCAGTGTTGTCACTCAATGTGGCTTTGTCCCTTGCTGCTGGGAGTCTCTGTATAGATTTCTCTTGAGACTGGTGAAACACAGGCATGCAGTCCTGTGACTGTACAATGCTGGCTGCTTCCCCCAGCATGGCATGAGGTGCACACTGTTCTAGCTGAGGCTGTTGTCTCTCACCTTTGCCTAGAGACCACTAGAAGCATTAAAAAAGAATCACATGTTTCTCAAATCAATTAATATTCTTAAAACCCTTTTCATCAATATGCAAAGACAGATGCACACCTGTGGCAGGTGGGCAGGAGATGCCTTCCGTGCCAAGGAGGGAAGGCGCCTTCTCGTGTGCTGCCTGTGTTTGCAGGGGAGGCAGAAAGGCACCCAGGGCTTCCCAGTCTCAGGCCTATGCACTTTACACTGCTCCATGTTCCTCACAGTAACCTAGCTTGCCATTTCATCAACATGAGTACTATTTTGTTTTAACCCAAACTGGACATCATAGAAAACAGTAATCCAAGACTAGGCTAGTGGCAATTGTTTGACATCAGCATATCAAAAAAGGCTGCAAAAATTTACAGTATGCTGTGGCAGAGTTTGTCAGAGCCTGTGCTTGACTGAAGCAGGATAACTGCAGTCCCTAATACGATATTTAAAACCACTGTTCAAAGCAGTGCCTGCAATGATGTCAGCTGGAAACAATCTTCTGGACCAGAGTAGCCAGAAACTTAAAACCATCTTGTATTTTATAATTTTCATCTTCTAGAAGATCTGTGCTGTCTAACTCTGTGTCTCTTTCCCTTCCCTTATGGTGGGACAGGCAGGCTATCATCAGTAGAGACTGGTGATCCTGGACCAGGGGTTTAAGGAAAGCCACTTTCAGCAAGAATGCTTTCCATAAGTGGTTCTGCCTGTCTGAAGTTAAAAGGAGACTCTGACTTTTTCTTTGCTTATTCTCACACCTCTAAAGGTTGAGCAGACCACTTTAACTGTGCTGCCGTATGGCTTCTTCCCATATTAGAAAGGAAGGTGCTGAATATGGACATCCCAGGGTGCATGCGTCTGTCTGTCTGGACCTGTCCCATCAATTAAACAGGAGCTGACGTCATATTTGAAGGTCAGCTGTTTTATAACCTAATATTATCATTTTTTTTTCCTCTGGGTTTATTATCTCTCTCCAACCTGCAGCTCCGCACCATCTGGTGCAGGCACACAAGGGAGAAAGATTAGAGAAAGTAAAGCAGCTTTGTTCGCTTCCCCCATTGCTTCCGATGTACTGAGGAGTCGGCAGTCTCTTGCAATATTGAATTTTAAGTGGTGGGAAGGGCTGGATCCTGTTAGCTGAGGGAGGGAGAAATAGTCTGTGAGTACCAGCAATCTGTCAGGAAGAGTCTCAGGATTCCTCAGGGACTTACTGTAGCCACAAAGTGCACTTTGCTACATTTTATTTTATATTTAGGTAGTCTTGGTTTTTTATGACCTGTTTTTCCCAGCACACATATTTTCCTTACCTATAAATTGCCAGAAGCACTCCTAAATGAGGTAAATGTGCAGTGCTGACCCTAACTACAGTTTGCTTTGGAGGTTCACATCTGTGAACAGCTGAAGTGCATTTACACCTTCCAGAGCCACCAGGCTGTCCCACCACAAACACATTCTGCCACACAGAGATAGCTTCATCTTTCCTGGTGGCACCTGTCTGCACAGACCAGGGAGGTAAATATTTCCTTGTCCATCCTCAGCCTACAGGGAAGACCCACCAGTTGTTTCCATTTCATAGGCAGGGTTTGGTTTGCACACAAGCTTCACCCTCTCTCCCATCCTCTCTCCTTCTTTTTCTCTATCCATCTGGAGGTGTGATCACCTTCTGTGCAAAATGCATGATGATTGTCTTCTGTAAAAGCAAAGGTCTTTTATTTCCAGTAATAAAATGATAATACTTCAGGAATGCTGATCTTCTCAGCCAGAAGATTACTTGCAAACTAGGACCTTGTTGCTTTGCTTCAATGTTGCAAGTTTTGCATTTGGCTATTTTGAAAAAAATTTCTTTAGCCATAAATAACTATTGTATTAGGCTATTGGGAAAGGATGCTTCATTGGCATGCAGTAGTTGGACACGAATATACAAGTTTAATTATGACAATGTTTGGCTGTGAATCATGGCCTGTACATGGCACTCTATCATAAGGCATCTGACATGCACAGAGACTTTTCTTTCTACCTTTCCCTTGTTGCTGTGTAGCCTTCTCCTAAACTGTGATTTTTTTCAGGCCAAGGACACTTTGTACAAATTCCTAATTTCTGGAGTTTGGGGGCTTTTGAGGAGGTTTAGTTTTAGTTTTATTCTTTAAGAAAAAATAATGTTAGTTTCTAGTCTCCCATTATATAAAGAATCTTGAACTAACAACAGTAGAATTTCAAAAGAGGAAGATTTATTTGGAAACAAGGAGAACGTTCTGGTTTTTTCAGTGCTTTAGGTTTAGCTTCAGTTTGTAACAGAAAGGTGTTTGTCTCCTTTCACATATTGTGATGCAGTTCTTTCCACTGTAGTCTTTGAGATTGGGATTGTAGGTTTTCCTCTCCTAAATTATATAATGTATGGTGTTTCTTCAATATTTGATTCAGCTTTTCCTGTCCTCAGCATCTTGATTTATACAAAATTCTCTGTAGGGAAGATCCGTAGTAAATGGAACAATGGTTCCTGCATTTCTTGACAGGTTTTTAGGCTTGTGAAGTGTACTTTTCAAGTAGTGAGACAAATTGAAATCTCCTCACATGACACTGAAGTGTTGAGAAGACAGATGCACACAACAGAACACCTGACCAAGTCATCACAGTCTTTCTAATGTATATCCTCATCACCTTGAAGTGAGCTTGAAAATTATGCTATGTATTCTCATTTGTGGCTTAAATTTGAAACAAGCTGTGGTATGTCCTGTTAAAATCTTTAAGACCATTATTGAAGTAATTTTAGTCACTGGGAACAGTTTACAACACATTTTATTTCCAGTCCAGAGTGACTCAGTTTTCTCTATATTTAAGCACTCTATAAGTAAAAACCCCAAACCCTTCTTTGTGCTACCTTGCCATGAGGGAAGGCTAGATCTAGGAGATACTGAAATGGTTTTTGAGGACACAGAAGGAAAGCGCGTGAAGGGTTTGACTCTTTTTTGCAAGTTTGCTTAGTTGTTTTTAGTGCCCAAGAGAAAAGGAAGGATGAATTTTTTTTATTATTCAGGTCATAATGTGGCGTTTGCAACCTAAAATGCTCCTAGACATATCGCTTTTGTACTTCTAGTGCTCTCTCCAAAAAGAATTCTCACTTGTCTTTCCAAGGACAGTATAAGACCGCAGTGCTTGGCTTGGATCACTATGAAATCCCCTTATCTGCCTGTTCTCACTTTATTTTTCTTCCAACTCTTACAGTATCTTCATTGGCACTGAAAATAAGCAGCCAAGGTTGATGAGGGCAAAACTTAAGCTTTGGTTAGTCTCTACCTTAACTCTTTGCAGCTTTTTTTCAAGGAGGACTGTGAGTGAGCAGAGGTATTAAATCCTTCTCTTTCTTTCTACCCAATGCATCAAATAGTTTTAATCTGCCTTTTGAAGAGCAGAACACTCAGTCACTGATGTGAAATGGTGTACTGTGCCTGCTGGTGCTGAGCACTATGCAAGGAGTTTGGGTCTGTCTATCTCTTACTTTTTTCTTCTGGACACAAGAAGATGCAGACACGTTACAGCTACTGCAGGCGAGGTTGAACTTGCCAGATTGCCAAATGTCAGGCTTCAAAAAAGAGGCAACATGATAGCTGGCTTTGCTACCCAAGATATTTCTGTCCCACAAGAGTGTCCTGCTGATGGACATCTTCATGTAGCTCCTGGTGCTGTGGCCAGAGAGGCACCCACACTGTCTGATGATGTCTTGGCAAGGAATGAACCAGCAGTACTGTTTCACCTGATACGTGTCCAGCAAAGCCATCCCACAAGGGTCAGGTTAATGGTTGGCAGTAATACTTAAACCAGCTTTTCATGCTGAAATAGAGGGGTTTGGTTTATATTGCCAGCACCTCTAGCACTCCTTGGTTGGGGACAGAGCCCCATTGTACTCAAGTCTGTGTAAAGATTAATGGAAAACTGCAACCTTTGCTTTGAAGAGGTTTTCAGGACATAAGTAGCAGAATCACTTCCAGATATAAGTAGTAGAAGCATTTTAAGTAGTCTTGTGCCGCCTTCTGCTTTGTTAACTTCCACTTTCATTGGGTTGTGTTAACTATTGACTGGACTACTTGCAGTTGCTTGGGTGTTTGATTGTTTCTCTTTGCATCTCAGCAAAAATCCCAGCTGACCTTCTCTCAGGGTTTGTCTTACTTGTTTCTGGAAGTTCCCCTGTTGAGGAGTTTGGCTGGGGTGTGCTCACTGTCTCTAGTAATAGTTGAGGTGGTTTAGTGAGTTATGAAAAATAAACTGGATTGATTTCCATTTTGCAGTCTGGACTAGAAAGCCTGATTCCCTTGGTCTGCAGCACGCTCAAGGTCACAAGCCAAGCTGCTATCAATTTTACCTTCTCCTCCTGTAAAATTGCTAAAGAAAAGATGTTTTCCAGATCATGTGTGTGGAACAGATGTGGCTTATATTACTAGATGATTCAGCTAAGAGTGGTGCCAAAACATTTTCCAAAACTCTCAGCTAGCAGTTGGGTTGAGAAGAGGAATAATTTGATAGAAATGCTGGGCTGGGTTTGCCATCTGTGTCTGTAACTACGGCCTTGTCAGGTACAGTTCCCTTTCAAGTAGCAAAGGTCTAACAGAGTGATGAGCAGAGGGATGCACACAGAAGTCTTGTGCCATGAGGCCAGGGAGGCATGGGAGATGTGTTGAGAACTGGGTGCTGCCAGCCTGGGAGCCTGAAAGGAATACAGAGATGAATTTGCAGTAGGCTTGGTTAATGTGTGGAGGTGCCTGTGTATGCTTCTCCCACTCCACGTGTTCCTTCCAAATACCATCAGCATAGAGATCACTGGGGTCCTCTTGGCCAAATATATTTCCTTCCACCTTCTGCTGAGATGGAGAAAATTCTGTTTTCATAAATGGGAATGTGATTAGCTCACCTATTTTTCCCTTTGCAGTCATGCTTGGCAGTTTCCCAGAAAGTCACTGGAATGAGCTTTTCTGAGGCTATATGTATACATTGAATCATGCCAGAGATGGGACTGGGCAGTTGCCTGAAAGTCTGGCACTGTAAACACACATTTGTTTGTTTAAAACTTGCTTATATGTAGACTGAGGAGTGCAGAGAATGAGCAGAAATGCTTAATCAATTTCAATCAGTTTTCTTAACAGGGCTCTTTGGACTTTACTGCTGATGTTGTAAATTGGAGCACTTTAACCCTAAATCTGGTTAAACTTTTATACATGGGTGAAGTCCAGGTGAAGTGTGCTGATGGTGGTGCCTGGGGAATACAGCCCAAAGAGGAGAAACTGGCTGTTTTGTAACCCATAATAGGGAAGTCCTAATCTCAGCTGCTGAACAAGACATATTTTTTACTGCACACGGGGAATACAGAGTAGCAAGTCTTGGCACTGGAGAATGTGGAGTCTGTACGGTTGTGTCTATGACTGTCAGAAGACACATTTATGCAAAATGATTGCAGGGTACCAGCAGCCTCCAGCAGCCAGAACATGGGATACTTGTATGAGGATACTCCTCACTCATGGATGCATCAAAGGGAGGAAATGTCTACAAGGAGTGGTGGGAATTGTCTCCTCTCCATGTTTCCAGAAAAACTTTTGCTCTGTCAGTCTTCTGCTGAAATACATACTACATTCTGCCTTAATAAAGAGAATTAAAGGAAGAACTGTGGGGTTTTTTCTGCAACTGCTGAGTCAGGAGGGGATGAGATGAGAAACTCAGGGTTGTCATTCTGGTCACATGGGAAAGCAGTTCACAGCTTGGCACAATAATTATTCTTAATATCTGTCCTCTGAGAGCTCACTCCATGGTTTAGCAACCCTCTCTACCTTGCATCAGAAATTAGGATACCTCCCTATTGCTGCCTGATTCTGAACTGTGCTCTATAAACCAGATCTCCTGTGCCAGTGAGCAGAGCAGACAAAGAAGCAGTCTCTACCCAATGCCCCTCATACAGTTCCTGGTAATTTGGAAGAGGTCAAGTGTGGCAGGCTTGGGCTGCTGCACACCATTGTATGTAACCTTGGTATTCCATGGGAGATGGTGATCCTTTAAACAGTGGGTGGTGTTCCCCAAGCTCTGTAGCTGCCTGGGGAGGGGGGCAGTGTTTGCACACTCTGCCATGCCTCTTTCTATGTAATTATTAAATAAGGCAGTTGGGGTCCCAGCTGTGCTGTGGCTTCTTTTGTGCTTAAATGTCTGTTCTCTATCCAGCCACAGGAGATTTTCATGCTGCTTAAAGTGCAGGGGCTGGTGCTTTCAAAGCAGAAGGCTGGATGTCCTTTGTGGTTAGTAAGGGCAAGCTCTGTCAGCAAATTCTTGCCAAGGTTCTTGTACTTTTTCCCAGGAAAGCTCTTTCCTACCTTTGCCTGTGCCCAAGCAAAAGGTGGCACCAAGTGGCAAACACACTGGGCTCATAGTACCGGGCTTCAATGGCCACACTCAGCTAATCATGAACGGCATCTCTTGCAGTTTTTGGTGATGCTGACAGAAGAGCTTGCAGTAGGGGCTGGATTAATAATGCTTTAGTGTTGCTATCAGGTTCTTTTTCATGATAGAGTACTTTGTGGCCCCTGGCATTTCACTCAGAACTGCATGCGTGCTTTGGTGCTAAGCCATAAAATGCTGCATATTGCAGACTGAGATGCACCTTGGTAGGTGAAAAACCACCCAGTAACCACAAACCTAAGCCTAGCTGGATACAAAGATGAAGTAAAATGTATTTACCGAGTTTTTATTACTTTTACCACAAAGATTCTGAATGGAAGCTTGGGTGCTATTTGGATAAAGAGGCTGTTGTGTGTATTCAAAGTGTGAAAGTTTTTAGTCACACTCTGAATAAGTTGCTGCAATATCAGAAGTTTGCAGTTTCCTCCCTACTCTGTGACCATTGAATAGTGGAGAGGATAGAGTAAGCAAAAAATATGATTTGGAGGAAATTAATTTCTCTCTGCTCCACCTCTTCCTGTGAGCAAAAGGAGGGGGAAGGCACAATGAAGACATCTGTTCCTTTGAACCCACTCACAGACTTGCTTGGTAATAAAACTAGGGGAGAGGAGGAGAAGCTATTGGTGCTGTTCAAGTGGTTGCTAATCGCTTTGAGTACTGAGGGGGTGAGCTTTTATCATGTTGACCTTCTTAGGAGATATTGAAAAGAAGCTGGCACTGACCTCTGCCAGGATTTAAATCCAGGAGATTCAGAATCCCTTTGTGCCCCTTTCAAAGAGGAGGCAAATCTCTGTGGTAGCCACGCTCTCCCCTTGCCTCAGGGTAGGCACCTCAGCTGTCCTGACCCAGATACTGCGCTCTGCTCTCCTGCATGAGCCCTTCACTGCCAGTGCATCACCGCGATCAGGGCTGCAGCAAACTAAACGGGAGTCCTGCAGATAAAAAAAATTATCCTGTCCCCTGAACTCCAAGCATGCCCTGCCTCTTATCCACACTTTGCTCTTGTTATGTGAAGTGCTTAAAGTCTTGTGGCTGTAAGCACAGGGCTGCAGGGTCCGTCCCATCCCCCCGCTCCTCCTGCCTAATCTCATTGTGCCGCTTAGTCACAGCGGAGACCCCTCTAATGGGTTTAAGTGGCCCTGCTCCCGGCTGGCCGTGCTGTGCTTTCTGTCCAGCCTGGGCCGCTGTGTGTAAGTAAGAGATGAGATGAGGCTGTACACATCTACTGCCTCCAAGTGTGTGTCAGCAGGTGCCTTCATGAAGGTTAGGTTTCCCTCTAAGTATCATATCTGGAAACAAAAGCCTGTTAAAAAATGCCAAGGGGTGATACATTATTCTCAAACTAATGAAATGTGGCCGACAGACCTTCTATGAACTCAGCCACAGAAGGCAGGGACAGATGGTCCCTTACAAGTTTTTCCAGGCCCTTAAAAGTGTTTTAAGGCATAAACCAGTGTTTGTGGCACACCCTGGCACTGATAAAGTTGATGGAGAACATTCTTCAGCTGTGGATTTCGAATCTTCTGTGTATTCTTCCATGACGTTCTCCCTTAGCTAGCGAGGAGCTGTCAGAGAAATGGCCATCTGGGAGCTGGTATAAAGTCTATGAACCTGGAATGTTTGTTCAGAGTGGGAATGGTTCTGCCTTAACCAAAGGTAACTAGCAGGCAGCTGCTAAGGAGAAGAAAGATGGCTTTGTGCAGTAATGCAAGGAGCAAGTTTGCCAAGCCCACACAGTGGAGGAGAAATAGGGACTTTGTTACTGTAGGCGGCACTGGAGCATGATGATGTGATTTAAAGTTACGGGGTTCTCTAATTTGTAGCTATAAACTATAGGAATATATGTAATAGAGGCAAGAAAGGACTACAGGAGTCCCCCAGATACCTCCCTATACTGTAGTGGGTGACATAACATTAAAGCAAAGGAGGCACCACAATGTAACAGTGCATAGAGTGTGAAGTTGAGCAAGGTAGGATGGCTAGGCTGCTGCAAGGGCTTGGAAAAGAATGAGACAAACATTGACAGAAGAGAGGCAAGTGAGGCTGGTAAAGCAATAGGCAAGAGCAGAGGCTGGTACAGAATTAATGTTGTGAGCCAAATAGGAGTTTGTTTCAGAATTATCACTTGACATATTAAACAATGGAGACTAAGGTGTTTAAATGCAGTGTCCCTAATAGATACAGTTCTCCCACACCCCAGGGACCCTCTGACTGCAGGACTGAAAACAAATAACCAGAAAGAACCCTGTGTTTCTCCATGCAGTGTTTTGATCCCCCTTCTCTCACTTATGGCATGGAGCATCTTGAGGGGATGAGAAGAGCCTTTGGAGACAGATTCACCCTTAGCAAGAGGATTAGGTGGGAAAACCCAGCACTGACATGTCACTAAGCTCCAGAGGAGGAGACAAGTGCCTCTAAACAACAGGAGACTGCTTGATGCCTGCACAAAAGCATGTAATGTGTGCTTATCAAGGGAGAAGAACCCAAAGAGAAGGATGTAATTGATGGGAGACAGCCCTTGAAAACATCATGTGTGTACTAGTCTGTGGGTGAAGTGAGCAGCAGAGTGGGAGGATGTTGCTTCAAGGAAACCTCCTGAGGTTGGGGATGGAGCTGCTCTGTCATTGAATACCTGACAGCACCACAAGCTGGTCTGATTATGCAGATGGCTACTGTAGTAACTGTAGTTAGTTTGAAAAGCAAAGCTATAAGCAGAGACAAGGAGGAAGGAAGGAAGGAAATTAAGGTCAAAGTAAGTTCCTTTATAATAAATGTAATTATAGTGGTTAAAGGGGAGTGGCAGATCTCTCAGTAATAAGTTGCAGCACATTCCCTAGTCTGGGTTAGTTTTAGTTTTAACAGAGATAGAAAACAGCAGAGCAAACAGGTTAGATTAAAAGGGATACTCTGTCTACCCAATTAGTAGGAATTCAGGCTGATAGACTTTACTGGGGTGTCTGGGAGAGGTTGGATAATTATGTCCTAACTTCAGGAGCTCTCCTCATCCTTGAAACACGCTGCTTATCTGGAATGAGTGTGAACAGAAAAATGCAAAACTTAGCCAATTTTACTTATCTGTCAGGGCACTAGATGGGATCAGACTTAATAATTGTGTTTAGAGAAGGTTACAACAATGCTTAACAGAGGTCACTGCCCAGTCATCTTCATGGGGGTTTTTATACTGCAGGACAGCTTGAATTAATTATTTCATTTCCTTCACTAAGGCAGCATTTCTGGGAACACACACACACGCTGTGCAACATAATTGTACAGCATACTATGTTCTATGCTAGAGGTGGAGGAAAAGTCACCATGGATTTGGCTAGCAGCTCATGTGAGGATCTTCTAAGTTGATAGGAATTTGCTTTGGCAAGTGACTCCAGTGCTGGCACGATCTGCAGTGGAACACTCCAGTACAGTGCTCAGAGGGGTTTTACCGAACAGGGGGAACCTCCTGGAAAGCTGAGACATCCTCCAGGAGCCTGTGGCTTGTGCAACAGCAACTGGTGGGACCTGGGCAGGGCCCGGAGCAACAGTGGCCAAGGACCCCCACACACCTATAAAAGTAGCCCCTGGGGAGCACCAATGACCAGAAGCACCTCCACCAGGGCAGGCAAACTGGTTGTGGTGCAGCAGTTCACACAGAGGGGTGCCCAGCCCTGCCAGCTTGACCAGTAAGAGGAATATAGACTAGTGGAATTGCATCCTGCCTTCCCTGAGACAGGCCTGAGACCGACAGGACACATGATACAGAGGATTCCCTGTTCACTCTCCTCCTGGTTGAACACGGTGGCCTAAGGGATAGGGGGTGATGTGACATATTCCTCTCTGGCACAGCAGGCACATCTCCTCTGTGACTGCCCCACCTCCCCAGGTGCTGTGGCATAATATGTGTGAGGCTCTGCAAGTGGAACTGGACAACAATGAGAATGGTTCATGTAGCATGGAGGTGTCACCAAGATTAGGTCAGCCTACGCCCTGTGTCAAAACTGCTTCCGTAAAAAGATGGGTTGTTGTCATAGGAGACTCCCTTCTGAAGGGAGTGGAATGCCCAATATGAAGACCAGACCCACTGCTTAGGGAAGTCTTCTGCCTCCCTGGGGCCCGTGTTAAAAATGTGAACGGAAGGTTTCCTACCCTGATGCTCCTCAGGGCTCAGTACTCAGTCCAGTCCTGTTTAATATCTATTAACAACCTGGACACAAAGGTCGAGTGCACCCTCAGTCAGTTGCAGATGACATCGAGTTGAGTGGGAGCTCTGATCTGCTGGGTGGTAGGAAGGCTCTGCAGAGGGATCTGGACAGGCTGGATTGGTGGACCAAGGTTCAACAAGGCCAAGTGCCAGGTCCTGCACTTGGGTCACAAGAACTCCATGCAGCACTACAGGCTGGGGAAAGAGTAGCTGGAAAGCTGCTCAGCAGAAAAAGCCCTGGGGTTGCTGGTTGACAGCATCCCCAGCGTGCCAGCGTGTGCCCAAGTGGCCAGGAAGGCCAGTGACATCCTGGCCTGTATCAGGAATATTGTGGCCAGCAGGACCAGGGCAGTGATTGTCCGCCTGTACTGGGCACTGGTGTGTTGCCTTACTTTTGCTGTTAAAAATAGCTAGTTCCATACTAGCTAGTTCTCAAGGTTTTTGTTATGTAAACATAGCCATGTTATTGTAGAATTATCTTGTTATTGCATTCCTTTCCCATGGACACAGATCTTTGATGGACATTTCCCTTGACCACTGTAATTGAAGAAGGAAGGACTGATTTCCTCCAATGAATAGTGATTTCTAAAAGTGTATATAAGAATTAAAGAAGGTGGGTCTTACCCCCTTCCTTCCTTTCCTCTGAACCTGAACACAGCTGGCTCTGGCTCTTTCTTTCTGCGTCTCCAGCATTCCAGCCGTGATACTGGTGAGGCCACACCTCAAACCCTGTGTTCAGTTTTGGGCCACTCACTATCAGAAAGACATTGAGGTGCTGGAATGTGTCCAGAAAAGGTCAATGGAGCTGGGGAAGGGTCTGGAACATAAGTCTGATGAGGAGCAGTTGATGGAACTGGGGTTGTTTAACCCAGAGAAAGGGAGACTGAGGGGAGACTTTATTGCTCTCTGCAACTACCTGAAAGGTTGTAGCCAGGTGGAGGTCTGTCTCTTCTCCCTGGTAACAGGTTATAGTCCAAGGGGAAGTGCCCTCATGCTGCATAAGCGGAGGTTTAGTTTGAATATTAGGGAAAATTTCTTCATAGGAAGGTTTGCTAAGCATTGGAAAAGGCTGCCCAGGAAAGTGGTTGAGTCACCATACATGGGTGTAATTAAAAGGTGTGTACATGTAGTATTTAGGGACACAGTTCAGTGATGGACTTGACAGTGACAGGTTAACAGTTGTACTTGATGATCTTAAAGGTCTTTTTCAACCCAGATGATTCTGCAATTCTATGAACACTGGGAATGCAAGATGTACTGAGAGTTTGTCTTGAAATAGGCCAGGCTTATTCTTTCTTTTCTCTATCTATCTCCAGACAGGACTGAGTTGATAGTTAAGATTTGTATGCAGCACTAGTAACTATGGACTCTACTGTGTGCTGGGACTTAGAGGACTCTTGAAAGAAAAGACTGGAAAACAGAACCTGTGAAGTATTGTTCTCATTTGTCCTTTTGTGAAATGCTAGCCTTGGGCCTGAAATGTCCTGGATGGAGAAATTGTTTCCAATAACCCATTATGCTGTTGGCTACATGGAAATGAAATCTCTATGCAACACTCCTCTCTTTTCACCCTGCCTTTCAAGGCAGAGCTTGGTGCAGATCTATGTGGTGCTGCTAGGAAGTGCAAACAAAGGGTTGCAGTAGTGTCCTGGCAGCCTCTGCTTGGCCCACAGACTGCTCTCTAGTTAGGGGCAGAGTCGAGCCTTGGGAGCTTGCTCCCAGGTTCCCAGTGAGACCTGTGTCAGATGGTTCCTCAGGAATGCGAGGAGCTGCTGTCCTCCGCGAAGCATAAGGTCCCAGCCACTATGTGAGGAACCACAGAGCTGCTGACCCTGCTTTGGAGGATGTTGATGCTCTGTGCTGCTGTCAGGCTGTCTGGGATCCAGGATGGAAACAGACTCTGGGGAGTGTCACCCCTCAGGTCACAAGGAATAATCATTTTCTGGTGTCTTATGGTAGTACAGTTAGAAGAAACCTTTCATCCTCTCCTGGAACAACCAGACAGCTGGCTTTACAGGCAGAGGGATGGACTCAGTAGACACTTGCTTCTGCTCTGAGGTGGTTGTAGCTCTAGTCTGACTGATACACAGCAGGGTGGGATGGACAAGGAAAGTGGGTTTTGCTAACAAATCCCTGCTTCTTCCCTTTAGTCCTCACAGCATTCTTCTATTACAGCTCTTTTTACAAATCTCACATATATCAGCTTAAATTTAGCAATGCACAAGTCAGACATAGTTTGTCAGTTCTTTCCCCTAGAGCAGGGTTTGTTAGGCAGCAGTGCCAGAAGGGCTGTGCGTGCCCTGATGCCTTCCTCTCTTTGCCCCAGTCTCTGTTCTGCAGTGGGACTTGTCTGGACTGATAATACTCATACCACTTACAGAAACACTCTGCCCAGACCTGTCATTGCCCGGTAAAGAAATTTTTTTCTGATCATCAGGCCTGAGCTAGAATATAATCTTTCTCTTCCTTCTAAAGCAGCCGTAGAGCAGCCCTAACTGTTAAAATACTGCTCTAGAAAAGAAATGGCTTAAAATAATGAACTGACTTTGGCATTTGCTACTGCAATGTAAAATGAGTCTCCTGTGTGTGCTTTACTCCTTTTTCCCCGGATAGGAATGACAGTGAGTGGGGTGGAAAGGGTGATATGATATGAATTTTGATCGTCTTACATGCTGCAGAAGAATTACAGGCACCAATAAACTTACCAGGTGGCCACTGAAATGCAAGCATTTCCCATGACCCATAGTTGCAGCACGGAGCTTGTTGCCCCGTGACACATGAAGGTTAAAATACAAAGGGGTTTAAAAGGAGCTGTGCAAATTCATAAAGAATTTGCCTGTCAAGTGACTATTTAGCATTACAAGGTTGCATGCAGAAACCTCTAAGACACACTTCTGAAAGCTGGGGAAGGTGTGTCAGAGGAGATATTGCTGTAGGCTACTCTGCCTTTTCACACTTTCTCCTGAAGTTTCTACTCCTTGTCACTGTCAGACAGCCCATGGTCGAAGAGCTGACCCAGGATTGTTTTTCTACTGTTGTTGAACACTGACTGTTGCTTTGCCACGATCTCTCTCCCACCCTGTCATTTTTGGCCTTTTGCACAGACTTGTCATGCTGGCAATCCCAGTCAGAGCCCGCTTGTGTGAGGCATGGCCCTAATGAGTGCTGGAGCTCACAATTTCCCTGCTCACAGAAGCAGGGCAGCTGCTCCAGTGTGGGTGAGAGAAGAGAAGTAGGCACAAGTATCACGAGCAATAACAGTGTTTAAAAATAAATGGCCCAGCAGTTCAGTTGTGCAGACAGATCAGCTGCTTGGCTTTTCTCACTTGTGTGAGCTTCTTTGATGTGCCTGCCATTGTATTTTGCAGCTTGATACTTTCTCGTTCCTTCTTCATTTGCTGAGCCCTTGTCTCTAGTACTTCGACTGAAAATACCTCCAAGTATGTTAAAGAGATAAATTTTACAGAGATAAATGCATGTTTTCTGGCTTCTTAAACTACCCTCACTCATAGCAGTGGAATTTAAAGTATATTATCCAACCTCCTTTTCAGACCCTCTTTTTCAAGGGGTTTGGATGTGAAACTCAAGAGTTCTGCTAACAGGAAGGTAATGCTGCTGAGTGTTTGATTAGTGTCTGGTTGGGTGGTTGGTACAACACAGGCCATTCTCTCTGAGGCCAGCCAGGGACATGCTCTATAGCAAAAGTGGGGCACAGATTTTCTTAAGGATTTTAGTTCAAAACATGTAATTCACAAAGCTTGTTTAGCTGGAACAAATGTTATGACCGAACATGAACAGCTCTTAGTTTGTGGGCCTGATTGGTTGTGTGTTTCTCTACTTTCCCCTCCTCCATCCACATCCCGTCTGCTAATTGCTTTTCATCAGTTTTATCTGATATTTATTAGTAGACAGGAATATCATCAGCCATTCATTTCTGTTGAAATGGCTTTTTCCTAGGAGGAGGTTCAGGCTCTGGTCTCCATTCTGCAAAGCTTCAGGGTGGAAAGAAACTTCCCATGTTGGAAATCTACTGCAATTGGATACCTTTTGGCCAGGATTGTTAGGCAAAGGCCTCCCAACAATGTTCAGTGCTGGCTTTTTTCCTCCTACTAAACTCTTCAAACACACACACACACAAATGTTGCTGGGTTTCTATTCTGATTTTACTACTGATGCTCCAGCCCTTGCTCTGCCCCTGTCACCTTAGCACCCACCATGGGGCTCTGAGTGAGACTTTCAAACACGCACTGGGTCAGGTTTCTTCACCTCCAACAGCAGGTGACACAGATGGCTGGGTTGATTTTTAAGGCCATACAAATGTGTTAGGTTGCCTCAGTGTGTTTCTGTGACTTTAGAAGCCTGTGTGCTCAGAGATCATACAACACTAGTCTATATGCTACAAAAATTTGGCACTTAAAGCTCTTTAAGAAGAACTGTTGCATATCACTAGGACTGCTTGTATGTGTCATCTAAACTCTACTCAAAACATCACATTAACATGTTCTCAAAAGCTGCATGCATGAGCTTTCTGGCACAGACAAAGGAGGTGCTATTGATTTTACTTTAGCTTTATGCCTTAGATGGTCAGGAGTTCGTGTATTTATTCCTGTTTATTTATTATTTGCAGTGCCCAGCTATGTAACTTCATTACTTACCCCATTCTGTAATCAGGTCTTCTTAGTAGGAAAGAAAATAAGCACGTGCAGTCTGCATTACAAATCAGTGTGTGCTGGTGTATCTTGGCACTGACAGTGGAGCTGTTCTGCTCTTCACTGTCTCGTGGAAACTCACTGAATAAATGTTTTATAGGATCCAACCCAGTTCCCACTTAATGGAAAAAAATCTTTTTGGTTTCAGTGGTATATGGATCAGTCTTCTAATCTTATGAAGGAATGTAGCTATATTCTTCTGTGGATTTTAGCATAACTGTATGCTGAATGCCATAATGACTGCTGCAATATTAGCCTGCATATTTTCCATCGAGGTGTGAAATCATCTTGATGTTTGGAACTGCTCAGATATTTTTCTAACCCGTTGCTTATCTCTGCATGGGAGCAGCGTGCTGTAATAGCCTTAGGACTGACTGAATATTGCATGATACTGGACTGTGAGTTCTGCCTTAATCCAGGAGATTCCTGCAGTCTTTTTGAAAACAAGAATAGGGAAAGGGGAGAAGGATGTGAGAGAGATTTTAAAAGGAATTTGTAATGAGCCTTTGCAGACTAACAGTTAGGTATTACAGGTCTGTTACTGTGGTTTTCTGCAAAAACTGACTGATGTCTTACTTTGAAGCCACGCTGCAGATTTCCATCATGTTTTTAATCTTTGAAGCATTATTGAAGCATATCTAAATGCTGCCGAAATTTTCACTAACATGTAATATGTGCAGTCCCTCACAATGTTTCAATATAATAGTTAAATATTTTTGGCAGGTGTACTACATATACACAGAGATTTAGAAAAGCATTTAAAAATAATTTTTGTGTATTTCTAACACCTCCTGTATCAAGACTCAAAGTAAAATTCTGTACAGTGAGGTTTTTTTCTTTATGCTGTCATGCTTAACTTGTTGCACTGGAGTCATCCTGAAGAGTTCATCAGAAACTGGCTGCTTTCTCTGGCTTCTGCACTGAGCCTGTTGCTTTCATGGAATGCCAAAATAGTGACTCTGGACACTAACGTCACATTGTCTATAAAGAGCAATCTTAATAAAACCAAGACAATGCAACTTCCCCTTCCCTTTCTTCTGGATATAGCTTTTCTTTTTCTATCTGGTTAATTTTTAACCTTGTTTAGTTTTTCTTGGAACTGACAGCTCCCACTACTAGGATGCCATTTCAAAGAAACAACTTTGGAAATAATTTCCTTTACATGGCAGAGTGGATGCATGTCCCTTCAGGGTGGTGGAGGGGCACAAGCTACAGTATGCTGGCTGCCTTGTTTCAGTTCCTGTTTCAGAGAGATTTTTTGCTTTAGTGTTGCATTTCTGCAGACCACTTGTCAATCTTCTCGTATCCTTTTGCATGGCAGTGGGAGAGCTAAATATCACTGAGTCAGAGGGTTAAACAGATTGTGAGGATCAGCTGCCATGGCTGAACGGGGCAGCTGAAGTCCATGGCTAAAAATTTGGTACTCTGAAGTCTTATTGACCTTGCATAGCACTGCAACAATTGCTTTTTGGATGTGGACATACTTTTGGCTTTTTCCTATGGTGACACAGAATTCCTTTCATGGCCTCATTGCAGAACACTGATAGCGTCAGGACAACAAGATGTAGTCTGGGGAGTCAATAGTGTCTCCCCAGGCCTGACTGGGAGATGGGAGCAGACCTTCCTTACGCAACTACTGCTTTTTCTGGCTTTTGTTGCTCTGAGTGACCCATCTACCCAGCAATGGCAATGAGCTGTAGAGCCCTGCCACCCATCTGCTGTGGAGATGTGGAAACAGCAGCTTCCAGGCCACCAATGGTGACAGCCTGGGGAGAATTGTCTTGGCACAACGAGTGCAGAAGTGCTTTGCTCGCATTTGGTGCCAGATGTCTGCTTATTTCTGGCTACTGGAGTAATGCCAGCTCTGGGGTGGGTGTGGAAAAAGGGATTTGGGCAGTTAACTGTGGGAAGGGGAGGAGAGGTCAGGCCTGGCTGCTCCTCAGTGCCTTACAGGATCTTCTTACAGCAGAAGCCTTAAGGGACTGAGTATCTTGCTGCAACACCCATAGGCAGCTCTATATTCTGTCCCCAGACTCATTCCTTACTACTCTCCTTTCTTAATACCTGTGGGAAATATATGGGGGTCTGGCCTCACATGTGCTTGGCACGAACAGAGACAAAAACTTGCCATGGGAATCACACCCATCTTGGGAAGTCTGGCCAGGAGCACAATTGAAGCAAGCCGGATATGGATCACAGGGTCAGGATAATGATTAGTCCTACCCTTCCCCCTAGTTGTAATTAGCTGTGGTGATGTCACCCTCTGTTCTGACTTCTCACTGGCATTAATTACAGAGCTGCAAATTTTCTGCCTTTCACTTTTAATTGCTCTCTGGGAAACTCAGAATTTACACTCTCTGTTTAATGTATGCCAGCAAACTTCCATATGACATGCTCCAGGTCCTAACCTCAGGCCTGTAGCACCACCTGGAAATGGGCTTGATTGGGGTGCTTGCTCAGATGCATTTCTAAATGTGAACACTTCTGGTTAGGAATGATCCCTCTGCTTCTCTTGAGCTTGAGTCTTTTCATCCCATTTCATTTTGGATTCAGTCCTGCGGAGCAAAAGATGTTCAAACCCCGCAGTGAAGTTAACCCTCCCTTGAAGACAATTCTGTCCCTCACTAGATGAGCCTCTTTCTACTGGAGATAAATTCCCTGCTGGTGAGACAGGGTTTAGGAAATCTGAACTGGTGCAGTTCTGTGTGGCTTGAGTGGCCTGGGATCTGTTCTAGTCCTCTCGGGATCCTACAGCCCTTGGCTTGGACTCCATCTCCTTCAGAGGCTGTGGCTTGAACCCAACCAGTAGTGGCTTGTAGTCTGTTAGCCATGGCCCCTCATGAGCTCTATGCTGCCTCTAATCATTAGGGTCAAGTGAAAAGGGTAAGAGTACTGCTAAAAGGATGCAGTAAAGAGACAACAGTGATTGCACTAAGACTTATCAGGGGACAGAAGGAGGAGCTGTTGAGGGCAAGTGAGATCCTGGGGGCCAGGAACCTGTCAGCATGAACTGGTTGGATCCCCACCAGAGTGGGGAATCTGCTGTGTCAACCCCTGAGCCAGGCTGGTGCTGAGAGAAGGAAAGCAGCCTGTCTCCTTTGCTGGGGTGCTCCTTTGAGCGTGTGGGTAAGCAGGGCTGCCTGTATCTCTGAACAGGCTTTCCAGGCAGCTTCTGTACTCTATGCAGAAGCTGATGTGCACTGTGAGGAACCAAGGTTCTGCACTAATCCATTTAGAGAAGATCATAAAAATACTGTACAGATCTTGTTCTGAGGAAGCTTAATCCTGAGCACTCAGGCCCCTGATCATCATATTTGTTTTGCAGCCATTTATTTCCCTGGATGACTTCTCAGCCTTGTGCATTTTGCTCTGTACACCAAGGTGGCCTTGTGGCTTCTTCAGTCAAGCATCTCCCAGTCAATCCTCCTTTTATTTTGGGTGCCTCTCCCCTTTCAAGTGGGGTGCGTCCATGACAATGGATCCGTCATTAACATGAGGGGAAACATATCCCATAATCAGGAAGCTTCTGTTTAGAGAGAAGTGTTTATTATACACAACTTGTTAGGGAGTGTCAATCAACCAGGCTCCCTTTGTTACTCCATAATGCATCATTAATGATGGCTGCTGCTGTGCATTTAATTTCATTGCACACAAGGGCCTTGTCTCTGTCTCCTCATCCTCTTCCCCCTCTTTATAATCACCAGCACAGAAGAAATTAATAAATCAATCCAGAGAAGGAAAGCTACAAACTTGCTATAGGCCATCTTTGGTGTCCTTGCTCTCACTGAGTTGTACCTTACTCTTGGAGAAATCTCTTGGATGTCAGTAGAGCTATTTTGGGATTACTAGTTGCTCTGCGTCTTGAGAAAGGGGATTGGTGTCTACCCACACGTACATGAGCATGGATAACTGGCCATGTAATGAAAGACCAGCGGTACCTCACGAAAATGATCTATTGAGTCCGGGGGATGCATATGTCACATCGTTTTCAGCTCCTCATTTCTGCGCCACCCCTCTGGATCCTTGAGCCCTGAGAACATGCCGATGCTTTGCTGACTGACATCTTGCTCATTCAGCCCAACTCAATTAGCTTTAAAGGGGAATATTCAACTGCTCCAGGGCTTGTGAAAAGTGGAGGGGAGAAACAAGCCTACTGGAGGCTCTATATTCACTAAGAAAGTCAGCGCTACCCCGGCATATTTTTAGGAAACTACAAAGAGTTAAAAAAAACAATCTGGAAAATCCCCAGTTAAGAGTGACAAGAGAAAATGCTAGTTGTAGTGTATTTTGTTTGTTAAATAAATCTTAACTATGTGGTTTGGGACCAGCCTATTGGAAGCCCTGAAGCTGATTTTCTCCTACTGTCAAAGTTTGCAGCCTTCATCTGCAGCTGAAATTCAGCATGCCAGTAATGGCAGGGATAATTCTGCCTTCTGGCTGGAGTCTGCTAATTGGTTTTGGTTGATCTCCCCGTCTCATTTCTTTCTGTTTGAGTATCTCTAGGGCTTTTTTTGAGCAGAGGGGGCCAAGTCCTGGTGTGAACTGTGGATACCAAACTCTCTGGTTTTCTTGCACTTTCCAGGATTAGAAATTACTTGGATTGTCTGGGTCCTTTCCTGCTCTGTGGAAAATCCAGTCCTGTTTTGTGGTCCTGCACCAGCTGCCTGGTGCCATCTTGGCACCAAATCTTTCTTAAGTCCTCTTGTGGTGCTGCTGCTCATATATGTCCCTTAGATGCACAAGACACTGATGTTTGTTCATGTGGAAACAGTGGTTTGTGTGGTGATTCTGGCATGAAAGCAAGGAGTGAGGGTAAGACACCCTCACAAATACTTGTGGCCATTCTCCTGGGTTTTTCCGAAGGAGCCCCACTCCTCATCCTGATACCTGTTCCACAGAAAGACCCCATCACTCCTGAGGACACTGCATAGCAATTGGAGGAGAAGGAAATATAGTCACCTTCAGATGGACTTCTTTAATTCCCTCTGCCCACATCCTTGGCTCCAGGCCATAGTCTTTTGGGATTTCCCTCTGGCAAACAGCTTTGGCAGAGTGCTCCAGGCTGGGTTCCAGCTTGTTTGCCTTTGTCCTGTGCGTGTTGGGGCAGCCAAGCCTTGCTGTGGCTTTCAGGGATTGTCAGATGGAATCCCTCTCCTGTCCGTCTGCACGGGCACAGCCTCTCCCTTGTGTACACACGTGTCCTCTGCTGCTTACCAGCAGGAAAAATCACCTCTGCTGCTCTTGGCCAACAGTTTGGCCTCTTAGTCAAGAGCATCCTGCTCTGGAAGGCAAAGGTCATGAGTGAAGCTGTTTTAAACACCTGATAAGCAGAGCTGTTGCAAAACCCTTTGATCATTTTCCATCTGAGGGGAGTAACTCACAAGGCTGCATCACCTCGATTTTTCCATTGTAAAGGAAAAATAACAAGATTTGATGTTTCTTTCTGGAACGGAGCACTTGAAATTTTTGAAGTGTTTTGCATATTTTCTATTTGTTGTTCCTGTACCTAAGTATCTGAAATATTTTTAGATTTTTCCTCTTGTGAATAATTTCAGAGCTTTTATGTCCTTTGTTTCAACTCCAAAGGAAGTCAAATTTCAGAATGTTTCAATCTTGGTCATAGTGGATTTCTGTCTTCTGTACTGCTCTGTGGATTTATTTGTTATTTCACAAACACAGAATTCAGCACAGAGGGGGACAAATTTTATCTTTTTTTACATTTTTTTTTCCTAAAACCCACTGTTTTACTGGAGTCACATTTCTGGAGTTGCTGTTTCCACTCTAAGGTTGCTTTCTCCCTCCACTCAGCATTAATCACAGAGGCCTCCACTGGCCTACCAAAGGATCAAATGGTCTTTTGGTGCTGGGCTGTGAACCTGTTTTGCCAGGATAAGAACATACCACTTAGGTTAGGGCAGTCGCCATGCATTCACCATGGTGATGAGGGTATAAAGTGCCTCTCAGTGTGATAATTTTTAGAGTTTATATAAATTGACAGAGATTCTAAATGCACATTATTGAGAAGGACGTGTGTAGATGTAGTGACTAATCTCTCCTGAAAAAAAAAAAGGAAAAAGAAATTTGGGGCTTAAAATGTTACTGTACTTTTTAGTTTGACCCTGTAAGTTGAATTCAGATTTCAATAAATGTATATAGTAAAAAAGGATTTACCTGCTAATACTTCCTGCTCCTTTAGAGGAAGATTCTTCAGAGAAGACCTTGCCATGTGATAAACTGGTGCTGAATTTCACCTCTAGACAAACTGCACAAGAAGCTTAACTGTCAAGGTCTTTGTTATAGTAGGAGACTGAGCAAAAACTTGGTATGGAATGAAACTCTCAGCTTCTTATTCTGAGTTCTTTGCTAAAATGTGTTCCTTTACACCCAGTGCATTTTCAGGCTTGCTTTATCTTGAAGATGGAACTATAACCCTTGATACTTCCCCCCTCATTCGTGGACAGCATAGAGCAAATAATTAATTATGGAGTCTTAAATCACTTCTTGAAGCCATAACAGTAGATCATCATTGCCTTTAAATGCCTCTGGCACAAGCTCACTATCTGTGATTTTCATGTCTCACCAGTTGCTATTTTTACGTGTTTTGTACAGAAGAGGCTGCACCAGATAAAGCTCTGTGTTGTAATAAGCGATTGAAGACCTTAAAATGGCTCCCACTCTGTTATGTGCCTTATAACCTGAATTCCCAGCTCAGCCTTTTCCCCATGCCAGGAAATATCTCCTACCTTTGAAACTCCTCTCCAGAGATGTAAGATTAGCTTTATGCTGTCAGGAGCTGTCATTTCAGGCAATTAGAAATAGATCAGCTGACACCTGGTAGTTTTGCAAATGCCTTTCTTTCCTGCAACTGTTTCATTTCTGGCTGGTTTGAAGATTACATGCAGGGTAACTCTTCCCTATTACCCACATACACTCTTTGTTCCTGGCTGCTGTTCTCTGGCTGCTTTTTCACTGTTGGTGAAGTTACTGGTAGCTTATAGTGCAGCTGTGAGGTAGCTGTATTTGTAGTGTAAGAGGGGTGGAAATGGCAGATTTCTCCCTCTTAGCCAACCCAGTGTCTGAAGACGGAAACAGAGAAAATAGAAATTGTTATTGCTGAAGGCAGAGGCAAATAGAAAAGGAGTTTTTATTGCCCTAGAGATCTGTCCTCTACTAGGACTGGGAGGAAACATGCAGCAGGAGCTAGAGAGCTGCATCCATAGAGTGAAACTCTTTGCATGCCCTTCGGCTACATCTTTCATTAGGCTCCTGCCAGCCCTCTGCTGAGCACCGATCCCAGCCCACCTGTCTGGTCTTGTGCTCTCTCTGTGCAGCTGCTTCTGCATTCATTTGTTTCTAGGTTAAATATTGCCACCTGAAATATGCAGTTCCCAGAGGAGACACAGTCAATGTTAGTGAAAGGCTAGGATCTGTTTCTTTGCATTTTGGGTTGAATTTGGATTATAAAACCAGTGTAAGAGAGTGAGGGGGAGGCTGAGTCATGACAGCAGGAGGAACACAGCTCTCTTTGGTGACCTCTGCATTGTCTCTAGAGAATCCTGTATGTATGTGAAATTACACACTCTGAGACTTGGTTATGCTGCCAACTTCATTTTGGCTTTCTCCTCTCTCTGAGGCTGTATTTTAATTGAAGCAGAGCTAGCAGGCAGTTAACCCGAGTGCTCCACCATGGAGATGTGCTACCCTAGATAATAACACAGTTTCTACCAAACTGTTGTTTGAAAGAGGTCTCCTTGACAACTAAGTTTCTTGGCAGGGATCTGTTATCTCTGGGTAGAAGCTAAACAGAGAGCCTGAAAGGTAATCAAACGCCAGGCACTGGCCTGTCTGCTATGTCAGACATCCTCAATGGCAGGGGCAGAGGAGAGTCTGCCCACATCCAGAAATAGCGAGGGAGTGAGGCTCTTGGCTCCCTCTGCGCACACAGATGTGGGGGGGAAGGAAAAATGAGTGGTCTTGAGGAGCACGGCGTTCAAAACTTCGTTTTGTCACAATGTGTGAGCCCCTGAGGAGCCCTTTAGGGGGTGTCTGAGGGGTGGAAGGCTGTGGGGCTGAGCAGCTGTGCCCCTGGTGCATCAGATGAGTGCTGGAAAAGGCCAGGGCTCGGACAGATGGAGGAACGGAGATTGGAGGCGGGGGAGCCTGGCCTTGTGCCAAGCTGTGGCGTGGGGTGGGCAGATCACAGAGAGGAGCTGCAGGGGGGTCAGAGGAGGATAATCCTCAGGCAGCAATGAAGGCTGCAGCTGTTGATGTGAGAGCGTGACATTGCAGAGGCTTTCTGCTGCTGAGCTCTGGGTGTCTGAGGGTTGGGTGAAGTGGGGTGCTGACAGGCTTGTCCCCTTCCTTTGGTCAGTGTCCCAGGGGATGTTCAGGGACCTTCAGCTGAAGGTGGAGGAGCCTGGAGGTGTGCAGAGGCCTGGATAGAGCCTTGCCTGGCCTGGTGTGGGGTTGTGAGAGTGATGCCAGTAGCTGGAAGGGAGGGCAGGAGCCAGCATTTGGATATGCTGGTGTGTGTTGCCTTAGAAAAACTCCTGAACTCAACTTGAATTTCTGATCCCCCTTTGCACCAAGTCACAGCACTGCCCTGTCTGAATGCTTCTTCCAGATGCCCCTGTGGTCAAGTGGGATGTTCTGGTGGGAATAATTAACTCACAGTGAGCAGGGAAGCAAGTGAGGAGTGCAGCAGTAAAGCTGGTGAGAAAGTGAGGGCTCTCTCAGCTCCTGGAAGCCTCCTGCTACTACTGTCCCTGGCAGAGGCATCCAGACTGTGCTGCACTGCAGGAGCTGGTAGGAAGTGATCCCTGGAATAGAGCCTTTCTTCCCTGCTCACTGTGGTGCTCCTAACTCCTCCAGTACAAGTGTACATTGCTGCTGTTTTGCTTTGAGTCTGGAGAGAGTTTGCCTAGGTGGAAGAACTGTGAAGGGATATTAGAAAATCCAGCAGATTTTGTGATGTGAAAGTGGGCACCTACAAGATCCCAGCAAGGCAGGGACCATTAGGTGCCAGGAAAAGATGCACTGCACTCCTGTGCCCCAGAGAAGGAAGCCGTCTGTCCTGGGAATGATATACCCTGCCCTTGCTATCCCTTGGGCTGCAGGCAGATTTCTTTTTGGAGTGTTTCTCCCAGGACATCATGGGAAAAATTCATGGGATCCTTCTGTCGCTTTTCTACTAGTGCCATCTCTCCACCTCCCTATATGAGACCCAGTGGGTTTTACTTTGCCATTGTTTTATTCAATAAATTTGTAGAGAGAGCTGATGCCAATCATCCAAAGGGAAGCTTAGAGGGAATATCAGTGAGCTGCTTTGCTAAACTTGAGGCACTCAGAGGCTGAGTTGGACTCTCAAATGAAAAGCTCTTGGTGTATTTTTATTTCTGTTCTGTTTTCTTCAGCTTTTTAAGTGAGACTCATCTCCTTCAGGGTATTTTTGGTTATTTGCAGCTGTGATGGATAGGAGTTGCTCATTTCTTTTCATAAATTTAAGCTGAGACTTTGCCCTGCCTTAGGACTCCAGAAACTTGGATCTTCAGAAAAGACAGAAGACAAGTAAGAACTGGCAATATGGCCAAATGCTATATATTGAACACTTGCTGAGCACCTCCAGCTTGAGTGCCTGAACCCGAATCCGATACAAATACTTGTCTGTGGCTCAGGATTTGGAGACTTTGGGAGGAACACCTCTGTAGGTGTTTGTTAGGTTGGTGCATGAAGGTGCTGGATGAGAATGTATCTTCTTGTGTGTCCTAGCCAAAAAAGGTTTGTAACAAAACATAACAGCTATTGCTGTCCAGCTGGCAGGGACTGTTGAGAGCTACCGTCTCCAAAGTGCAGACAGATCTCCATTTTCCTCTCTCTGTTCACTGGGAAGTTTGAGATGGGGCTCTGGCAGCAATTCTGGGCAAAGCTGTTTAAGCCCAGCCCAAGCCCTGATTGTTCTCACTCTGCAACTTCGGATGCGCTGGAGCAGGCACATCAAATAGTTACAAAGGGTGTGATTAAACCCTGGGAAAGAGCAAGCAGGCAGCTTGTTTTATGTTTCCTCCCCTGTGTTTGTGTGAGTCATGGAGCTGGCGGCAGTCCTGCTTTCACCTCACAGAGAGCAGAAATAAGTGTGGAAGAGCCCCACACTAATTTGCTGAAAATAGCCAAAAGCCAGGCTCTTAAGATACCCAAAAGAGATTGCAGCCTCTCGGTTTATTGATTCTTGTTCTCCCTGCTTCAAGTTAACAGCTTCTAAAAGACATAAAATGGGAAGAGCATGCATGCTGCCAGCAGCGTGTGGCTGGCAGTCCCAGCCCTTGCCTGAATGGCGCCTGTGTGTGACCTTGCAGGGTGGGCAGTAGGATGGTGTGTGGAGACACACACCTGAAGCATCAGAGAAGAGGTAGAAAAGTCTTCCCCTGTTACCCTGGAGGCTACTGACATGTCATGCCACTGCCATGGCAGCAGAGGGGCTGGCTCTCACCATCACACACCAACTCTGCTCTGAGCAGTCATGGGCCACGGGGGTTTATATCTGAGCTGTGCAAGTGTCTAGTGGCTGGGGCTTGCCCCTGCCATTCTCCAGTGCAGGAGGCAAAATACAGCTGAGAACTGTATTTGCAATGGTGCCAACTCATAATTGCATTTTTTGTTTCTGTTTTTAATCAAGGGGGATATTAAATGTTATGCTGTCATTTAAAGCTCCAGCTTCTGGAGCCAGTAGATGATGCTGTGAGAATCCCAGCTTTGTTTCTGAGCAGGGGATGGAGGTCAAGAAAGCAGTCTGGCAGCTTGTAGCTTGGGGTCAAGCAATGGACCCCATGTTCCTTCCATGTTTGCACGGGCTAAGTCCAAGTTCCAGGTTTTGGACACAAGGGTTGGCAGAGCAGCCTCTGATCCTAGCTGACGTGTTGGGAAAAGCAGGAAAAGCACTTCAGCTTGCAAGGGATACAAGGTTTGCGTGATGATCACAAATTCAGCTCAGCTCAGCTGAGCAGAAGGGGAATTAGGTGAGAGAGGCTGCTCTCCGTTCAGCCACTGGTGTGGGGAGTGCAGCTGTGGTTTGGGGCTCACTGAACCAGGGCTGTTTCTGTGCTGAGCTTCTCAAGCAGGCAGGAGAGTCAGCCAGCTCCCAGCACTCGCCCTTCGTGCAATGAAGCGGCTGATCTTTAGCAATGCAGGCTCCCCCAAAGCCCAATTCCTGCATTTCCTCCCTGCCTCAAGCAGTCTTTACTTCACTTGTTTCCACATTTGTTTCTTCTCTTACACAAACTCTGGTCTCAGGCCTCTGAGCTGAAATACTCTGGGCTTTCAAAAGCATGACTCTTAATTGCAGAGTCTCTGGCTCCTCTCTGCTTCAGGCCCAGCTCATCTTAGCCTTGGCAGAGTGAGCAACAAAGTCAAGGATCTTCAGTGAGTGTTGCTGTTTAATGCTTAAAACCCGTGTGTGTCTTCTGAACTGCCACAATTTTGCTTTAAACCTAGACTGCATTCCATTGGATTCAACAATTATTCCTCATGGAATCTGCAAGCTTTGTGGCCATGTCAAGGCTCTGTTTGCCCCTTGTTTCACTTTTTCTGCCTCCTCTGCTATTTTCCAGAAGTGTTGCTTTTGTCATCCCTGCTACCTTGACTTCCTCAAAGGAGAGAATTTCCTCCCATGGTGTTTAAGCTGGCCCTCCATCCAGCCCCCTTGCAACAAGTGACCTGCCCCTCACACTATCTGAATGCTGGGGCTGGGCCCTTTCCTTTTAACTGGAGTGGAATGGGAATGGGAAAATGGGTATGAAGATTTAGAGTTATCCACCCCCCTCCCTTTTTTCAGACTCCTGACTGAGTATGTGTTCACAGTGATGGGGGAACAAGAACATGGCAGGACATTCTGCATCCTGCCCTGGAGCATCACTGTGCTGTCCAGGGATTATGTTCCAATACTTGGAAATCCATTGTGGAGCTTGAAATGGATTTACTGGTGGGTTTCTTCTGGATATATGCATATGTTGAGCCAGCAAGAGAGGTATCCCAGCAGTATCTCCTCCAACAGTGTCTGAGCAGTGTTCAAAGATTGGGGAGTGTTCTGGGGCAGGGAAGTATGTGTTTGTGTCCTCCATTAGGGTTTGTGCTGGCTTACACGACAGTGTGGGTGTGACCATAGCTATTTAAATGCAGCTTCAGAAGTGTGTGTAGGAGATACCCAGCCCCCTTGAGAGCTGATGCTGTTGCTGGGCACGGTGCTGTTGTTCATGTGGTGGCAGTGTTACCAACACGGTGCTTGTGGTAGCTAGTTTGCTATTTCTGTAAACTCAGAGGATGCTTGGGTTTGTTCCTTTGATGCTCCCTCATCCCAGATGTGTTATGCATTGCCAGATGCTCACAACTATCTGTGAGAGCATACACAGCTAAGGCTGCTTTAAGTGCACCCACTTCCCACTCTGGGTTTGTTCCTTCACTGGCCCAGAACTCAACTGACACGTGGAGAATTTGATGGATCTCAGTCCTACAGGTGGAGTCATGCTGGAACCTCCTACCTCTTCTGCAGCACATCACTCATAGAAGAGGGTCTGCATCTTGTATTCTCTGAGAAGTCACACTGACAAAACAGGAATAAGATTTCCTTCACTAAGAAGGTAGTTTCGGCTTCCTTTGTCTCTGCTATTTAGGTGCATTTTAAATTTATTTAGTTCAGAAATTTTATACACTGGATTAAAACGTGCAAACATGACATTACGAGAACACTGTTTTTGTTGTTTTTTTCTTAATGCTTTCTGCTTCTCCCCCATTTCCAGACTGACTCTCTATTTATTGCTCTGCAACCGTTCCAAAATCCCAGCCCTGCTCTTCAAATACACACGGATGTATGTGCATTCCTAGAAGATCCCCTTTGCATTTAATTTTGAATGCTCCTAGATTACTTTTATTGTATTCACTCTGTTGTGAGGATGAAAATAAATAATAGAAGCTGATTAGTTCGATGTTGACTTCACCTTTAATCCAACCCTCTGGAGGGCTCTGTCCTTAAACCAAAGTACCTGCTTCCATTGAACACAGGAACTGCTCCTGTACAGCTCTGTGCTTGCTGTGAGTTCACTTGGTTTTCGATGAAGAAATAGAAAATCTAATTTTTGAACTAAATTTACCTGCAATGATTCATTCTCTTTTCATAACTTATCAAAATGTATTAGCAATAAATTCTTGACAGTGCTTCTATAAACAGCAATTGTTCTCCTTTGAAGCCGTGGTGCTGACTGCCTGCTCAGTTGTGCTGCTGTGCAAAGTGGCGTAAATACTCAAAGAGAAACGACACAAAAGGAGCTGTGTACAGATGGCTTAGACAAAATGCTGGCCTTTCCCTTCAGTCATCACAAGCTGGAAATCTGGCATTAAATACGATTTGTAGACAGGTTTGGTGTCTATCTTCTGGCTTATCCCCTCTTAAAGTTACATCTCGCTCCCACCCCGTACATTGTTTGCTGCCAGAGGAGTCCTGGCAGACACCCAGTGAAAATGATGGAGCAAACGCGGTTTGATAGCCTGCTGCTCTCTTTCCTCTCACGGCAACAATTGTGTCCGAGCTGCCTTCCTCTCCGCGGTAGCCCCGGTCAGGCGCTGGGGACGGGTGTTTGCGTGCCCGGGCCGTGTCCCGGTGCGGCGGCGGGGCACTCCCGCCGTGTCCCGGTGCGGCGGCG